>CM031238.1:55904913-56104913 GCA_018340775.1 Taxus wallichiana var. yunnanensis | reverse complement strand
AGGTTTGGTCAGGAAAAATTCAAATTTAGGTAGGATGAGATGAGGCTTGAGTAAATACACATTTTCTTGAGAAAAAAAGAATAATAGTTACTAAAGTGATTTTAGGATGAGATTATACGACCACGAGGGTGGACCTTAGATAGAGCCATGGTGCTCCCAAGGGAAGCACAGATATGGCCATGAAGGTGGTCTTAGGAGGAGAAGATGATGGATAAAATTGACTAATATGATTGGATGAGATGAGATAGATAGAATAAGATAACGTCAGGTATGGAGAGGGTCCAATCCACAAGTAGAAAGATCCTAAAATGAATTCCCCCAAAGTTTCAAATAAGTCAGGGGATAGGATGATGTGGAAGAAAATGTGGAGGACTCAATAGCAAGGGGAAGGTGCTCCCCCTAGCGAGAGAGATGTGGATGAGCTAGTGGATAACAGGATAAGAGAAATGAGATGGGATGACAAGTATAGATGGAGTATAAGATCAAAGATCATAGGGATGGTGAATCAAGGTGAACTGTATTGATGAATAAGGGGGGACCCCGTTAAGAGGATTGGCATGTGAAGAAGTGGTGGATGAAGGAGAAGGCCTAGTGGCTCCTATAGATGGAGAGGTGGAAATGGGAGATGAATCAGTCATGGATGAGATGGTAGATGGAGAAGGAGAGTCCTCAAGAAGGTCCTCTCTCTCAATAATATCGTGGATGATGGTTTGTAGGGCCTTACATTGTTCGGTCATGACCCGGGGTATGATGGTAGGCACAAATACGGTGGGGATCAAACCATGATGGATTTAGATGGTCTGGATCAAAGGCCCTGATAGGTGGAAGTGTGATGGTAGAAATTTGGAGTAGATGTCATAGGAATTCTACATAGGACTTGATATATGTGTCAGGATATGTTCTGGATGTCGAGGATGGGGGTGGATTGTTTTGAGATCTTGATGTTTTTTTTTTGGCTTTGACGGTGATTGGTGTCTGGAAGAAGAAGGGTTGGATGATTTTGGTTTGGAATGGTCGGTGGATAAAAGTGTTCTTGATGGAGGGGCTAGTCCTAGGAGGGATTCCAATTGTTTGGATTTTTATTGGTTAATTGATCATGATAAAGGAGATGGTCCCAAGATAGATGGATGTGGCCCTAAGATGGATGATGTAGGTTTGATCTTCGTTGGAGGAAAGTATATATTCTTGTGAGGACAAACAAGGGATCGCTGTGGAAGGGTACCAAGGTTTTTAGGTTTGGTTTGTGAAGGAGTACCCTTGGTAGGAATGAAAATGATTTTGATTGGTGGATCTAAAGATGATGTTGTTATTGATGGGGAAGTAATTTTTACATGACTTGATCTAAGGAAGGTGAAGAAATGTCTAGTTGTGTAGATGAGACAAGAGGGTCACCTATGGTTACTGCAAGTTGTAGTGCTCTCCAATATTATTCAAAGGATGTGGGAGGAGAAGATGATGATGTAGGAGATGTGGTTATGATGGTCGATGTGGTAGGTGTAGGTAGAAGTGTAGAAAGAGGAACTGGGATTGATTCTATGGATGGTATGATAGGTAATGGTGGAATAGATGTGGATGGGGGAGTGGTATCCAATGAAGTGGATGAGGTAGAAAATTATGTTGGTGTAGAATTTATGATAGGCGTAGGTGTGATAGAAGAAGGGGTGTTTGGATCATGTGGTTGATGAAGTCTATGTGAGAAGGAGGTGAGGCAGGTTTTGGATTGTTTGGTGTGGAAATGCCTTTAGTGCTTGTCTTAGGTGTTTCAGGAGGAATCGTGGATATGTTTTTGGATTGGGAAGAAGGGATTGGTGTGATAATAGATGTAGATGTGGGAATGGTGGATGTGGGCATGGGTAAAGAAATGTGTGATAATGATGTCAAGACATACATGAGTGGATTTGTTGGTGTAGTAGATATAAGTGTAGTGATGGGTGTGTTTGGGATAGATGTGGCTAATGGGATAGTCATAGTAAGTTGGGGTAGGATAGGTGTGGATGAAGAGGTGGGTGCAGTCAAAGCCAATGTGGATGTGGTAAGAGTAGGACTGGATGTAGATATGAGAGAAGTAGTGGAAGTCAAGGTGGTGGATACGGTTGATGCGGGGATAGCTCTCGAAGGATACATGGGCACAATATCAAGGATGGGAGTAGGTGATGATGAGATAAGTGGGATAGATACGAAAGGAGGTGTCCAATGTATGGTGTTGATTGAAAATGGGTTATATTTTTCTGGTGTGGTTGATGAAAATGGGTTTTTGGTGGTGGGTTAGGAAAGGGTTGTCTAAAAATGTTGGGGAGTGGTGAAGATCGTATTGGTTGAGGGGGTGTATGATATTGAGAAGGAGGAAGATGATAAGATGGTTGGGATTGGATGGGAAGATCTGGTACATGAGGAATGGGAATGTCAATAGGCTAGATAGGTATGGTGATATCAAATGAAGTAGGGGTGGTCTAAGGTGGTGGGATAGATTCTACTGGTTGGCGTGATCTATAGAGAAAGAAGTCACAAATGGGGCTAGAAGGAGACAAAGCGTGAGATATCAATCGTGGTTTGTGTAGAATTGTTTGGGGTAGAATTGTGTTCCATTTTAAATCAAGAAAATAAAGCAATACTTCTTTTTGATTGTTTTTAATTAAGAAAGTGTGAAAAATAGAAAAGGGGATGGATAACGGGGTACCTAAGAGAAGGCATTCTATGTCTGGTTTCAGTTTTTTTTTGGCTTGGGAGAGTCTCAGCGCTTCTGTTGGGTGATGAAATCCCAATCAGTCTACCGGGTAGGATTTTTAGATGTGTTGATTGGTTTGTGAGTTTTAGGTCATGTGTGAGGATTGTGAAATGCAACAAGTAAACCCCCTACTTAAACTATGTGAGCAAGCAAGATGCAAAAAAGAAAGGTTATTTTTAAAACCAAATCGAAGTGTGATCTTTTGATGAGGACACACATAGGAAAGGGAAATATGATGCAGAAAGGAGAAAATAAGGAAAAAGAGGAAAACCTGGATAAATATTTTCCTTTTTATCTGAACTTTAGTGAAGAGAGATCCAATAGCCGAACCAACATGAGCAAGCAAGAAGTAGGGCCTCGCGTTGTAGTGTTAGTAGAAGACGAAGAAGCAAGAAAAATAGAAAAGAAATGAAAAGGGATCACCAAAGGGTTGTCCCACTGGGCATGCCATAAATGTTGGACAATTTTCTTCATTCCTAATCAAATGAATGAACTAGTAATGAAAGAAACTAACAAATCATAACATGGAGGGTTTATAGTACCTCTAAGCGATGTGATGGATGATCAAGCACTAAGTAGCTGATATTTTTTTGTAGATTGTGACCTATAAATAAGACAGACTGAAAATGAGATTGATTAGATGGGATATACATGGGTTTCTTGAAAAAGTGGATCCAAGAAGCGTTAACTTCCTTGGCATATGTCAACCCCATTTTAAAGAAGAAGAGAAATAAAGGATAAAATGTAGAAATAGAAGTACTACTAAATATGAGAATAATTAAGATCTGATCTAAGAGCTGATTTGATTGAAATAAATGTAAATTAAATGTTACCTAGTTTGGGTCGACGGTGACCCAAACTATGAAGAGGCAAGTCGGCGATGACTTGGGAGAAAATATCTGGAACGTAGAATGAGTATGCAAGCCTGTAAGAGCCTGAGTGCAAATTGGAAGGTAACAGGGGTTTGTGGATGTTGGAAGAATACCTGTAAAATTTTCTTAGAGATAGAAAACACCAAGGAATGGCTGAAAAAGTAGTAAGGAAGGATTGATTGGTAAACAAGATCTTGGTTGATGGTGACTAGGTTGAGCCGATGACTATAGTAGAGTTAGGTAAGGACGAGGTCAAAAGGATGAAATGGGAGAAGTAAAAAAATAAGTTGGAAAACAATGTTGCTGAGGGAGCTCTGGGTGTTGCAAAAGCTAATCTGAACCTACAAAATGTTAGATGCAAATGATACGAAGATAATTTGATAAATTGCATGAATAACAAAAAGATGATGATAAATCTCATGAATGATGATAGTGAGCGATGCAAGCATGTTGCAATGATGTCCAGGAGATCTCAGAACTATTTCGGGAATGCTCATGCACGAGGAAGAGTTCACAGTCACAAGGAAGCTCCAAAATTTACATGCATATGATGATTATGGAAAAAAAAACTTAGTTTTATAGGGTCGATGATGACTGGGCTGGGTCAATACACCGCCCTATATGGGGAAATTTTCTCCAATGGGGTTAATTTTGTGATTTTGGTCAGGATTTGGGATTTCTACAGGATTGGAAGAATGCTTTAAAGTATGTAGGTGGGAAAGGGATTTTTAGGGATGTTAAGGGATAAAGATAGGCAAGATAAAAAAGATAGAAAAGCAAGGGGATGTATGTGTTAGGATAAAAACATCCTAAATAGAAGGTTGGTTAGGGCATGTGAGATATTAATAGGAATTAATTAATTAATATAAATTAGATGGGAATTAAAGGTGATAGGATAATTAAGTGGGAATTTTAAATTAAATAAAAGGGGGAATGAATTAAATTAAAGGGGGACCTAGATAGGACCCTAACAAAGATACGCGCATGTAGGAAGAAAATGTATAGAGATACCAAATTTAGGTGTCTACACCGAATTCCACCGGGCCGTTTGTGCCCCAAACAACCACATCGGATGAACTTGACTCGTTAGGGGACTAGCTTCCGGGCTTTCCAAGTTGGCTCAACAGCCAACTTCCTTCACCTGTCACCATGTCACACCGAACCGCATCCTCATCATGCCGAGCCCATTCTTCACCTCGCCCGAGCCGAAAAATGACCAAATCATTGTGAAAATCCCGAGATCCCCCAACCAACGCATGAAACTCAGAACCCACCACACCAACTCAACCTTGAAATAACTCGTCGAGTTGGAAACAACTCGCCCAACAACTCGACGCGAGATGTTTTGACCCCTTTTGGTAGAATTTCACAATTCCTTCAATTTCCGTAGATTTTTTTGTAACCTCTACATTTTTTTAATTCAGGGAATATGCCAAGTCCGTTAGGATACGCTAACACCAAATTTTCCATTTTTCCCATTTTTTTCTTGATATGGCCCCCTAAAGAACCACTTCCACACTTGGATGAGCTCTTGAACCTCTTGAAACCCGGAAGGGGAAACAATTCCTCTTATGACTTCAAACCTTCCTTGAATCAACCGCAAATGCTCTTAGAGCCTGGAAATCATCTCAGTAAACCCTAGATTCATTTTTAAATGCCTTTGAAAACTTTTTGAGTCCAAGCCCTCTCAATATTCAATTCCACAGGGGATGACAATGGATAATAGGTGATAGTGTCCTGGTAATAACTATGCTTTTGATCTTTTAAGGGTATGAAATTTTGATTCTTCCTTTCACTCTTTGTCACATCCACTTCATTGTAGGGTTTCACTATCATAGGGAACCTATAAAACAAACCCTAGCTTCCTACATAAGGCTCGTGAAAACATTATATGAAATAAATAATGCATATACTTGAGTCGGAATGACTTCAGTGGTCACCCCAACGTGATTTTCACCAAGCTCTGCACTACATTTTAGACTCTATGTAGTTCTATTGTGCGTGAGTGATTGAATTGTGTCCCTTGAAGCTAGGTTTCCTTGTTCCATTCACACCTAGATAACGAACTACAACTAATTTCCCCAAGATGAATGTGTGTGATGGAATTCAAAAATAGCCCCTCTTATGTAGTGAATAATGCATCCCAATGCAGACTTTGAATGTTGCTCTTTGCCTAAGTAGTATATATTAAGTAATAGCCCAAGTTTTCCAGCCCCTAATAATAGTAAGTTGTATATGTATATGACCTCCTTGTTTGAATTTCGACCCTTAGTGACACCAAAGGCTGACCCAAAGAATTAAAAAGACCCAAAGTTAAGTATCAAATGGTAACTTAGGAAATAAAAGAGAATAGTCAAAAGCACCCAAAAGGGACATTAACATCTAGGCACTAGTGTCCTTAATGGGTGGTACTATCCAAATCTTAGAAAAAGAAACAAGAACAAGAATAGAGTTAGGGATCATTGTGACCCAACCAAAAAGGTGTCAATCTAAGAATTATAAGACAATATCAAAATCAAATCCAATCAAATCAATAAGAGGACTAGGAAAAAGATGTCACCAGTGTCTAATCTTCATACTCAGAAACCATGTATATAACAACATACTAGAGGAATGATGTAGTAGTAATAAGTGCATTATTTTGTGTATACATTTCCCCTCACTTTATGTTGTGAATGAATATTTGGTAGCATAAATTAGATAGGGAGAGCGTACCTTATGGACATCTAAAGGGAGTTATAACCGATAAAGACGCCAAATGGGGATTATGTTTGATATCATTTTGAATGGAGATTGTAGAATGTATATCGTGGAGTATAGAAGAGGATAAGGATCCTATGGGTGATCTCGTGTGCATAGTAGAAATGATGCCTAAATTTGTTCCTTGAATATTTCCTTTTCCTGAGCGTCTTGTGCTTGAGATTTCTTCTTGTTCCATTTGTATTTCCTTTTGTCGGAGTAAGGTTGAACTTGCAAAATAATATAAGTGTAATCAATGATCATGATAAATGAAATTGAACTTTAACTTTGTAAATGTGAAAATATGAATGCATATTGAAAAATAAGTGAATCAAGGATATAATACACCTGTATGATGTGAGAGAAGAGATAGAATTGTTCCTATGTGTTTGTTGCTTTGGAGATGGTTGGAAAAGTACGAAGATTTAGATGTCATGTCACCAAACTGATAATTTGAATGTCCCATCGCTAAACTAAGGATTTAGGCCTCCTGTCGCCAAGGGAAGAGTATTGTGAGAGTCGTAGGATTTTCCCTCCAACTATTAATTCTTCCCCATGGATAAGTACAACTGTAAATGGTCACAAACCCAATAGAAACTGGTCACGGATGACATAATGTTTTAGGAATGTTTCTATAATGCATATTCCTTAGATTCCATTCCTTATTTGATCTTAAAAGTTATGATAAACATATCGTTCCAAACCACAAATAACTCAGATATTAATAAAACATCACACTCAATAAGATGAAAGCAATTCGCCAGAATAAATTTACAAAAACCTTTGCAAATAAATGAACAACAATATCATATATTATTATGGAACTCTATGTAGTACAATGAGAAGGGGCCTTGCTTATATAGGCAAGGAAGATCAATCTAAGAACTAGTCAAGGCCATAGATCAAGCCATAAATCAAGGAAAGAACTAGACAACAAAGAACTAGTCAAGACCATAGATCAAGGAAAGAATTATACCTAACAACTAGATAATATCCTCATAATATCTAAATAAGATAAAATAAATATCCACACATAAGTGGGTGAGGATAAATAAAAGATAAGGTAAATAAATTACCTAGGTGAACATGAAATAAGGTAAACAACCTACTATAACACCCATAAGTAAATCTAGGGGCCCAAAATAAAAGTGGCATATCCACAATATGAGTCCCGAAAACAAGGCCTGATTAGGTACTCATGTACAATATATCCATGAAGAAATATCGAACCAAAAGTAGGAAAGAAAATAATTCTAGAAGAAAAGAGAAAGAAGAAGAAGGAAGATGTTCTCACAAACACCCCCAAGAATAACCTCCGAAACCCCAAGTATGCCACACAACTCAAGGTAGTAAGGTGATTCAAAAGGATTTATAAAGATGTTGGCAACCTGTTGTTGAGTCAAAATGTGCTCCAAGAAAATAACTCCATGCTAAATGTTGTGACGAATAAAGTGTATGCGAATCTCAATATGCTTGGTCCATTGGCATTCAATAAAGTTGCAATAAATGTGAATGGAACTTTGGTTATCACACTGATGAGTATAAAGCTCTTCTTCGCTTGGTTTGATAGTAGAAAATAAATGGGAATCAAGAATATTCTAGCTCAAGGTGATGTATAACTCATAGTAAACCAAGTTTGAGGCCTTTTTCAAGTTGAAAAAAGTTAAAACATTACAAGAACAAGGTATGGGACTCAATTGAGTTTTGAAGCTTTTTCAATCAATGTTGTATCAAGAGAGAAATTCAAGAGTGGATTCCTTGGTAGTCTTAGGTTATTCATTGGTGCCTCATCCAAATTTTGATCGAAACAAATATACTATCGAAATTATCTTCATGCCTAGTGTACCTGAAAATGTAGAGAACTAGACAAGTTTTCAATGATGACTAACACCTCATTTATTTTCTTGAGTTAAAATAAAATATCAACCAGATGTATTTTGAAGGAAGTTAAGTCGATGTAGGGAGTATCTTTCATCCAAAGATTGAAGAGGGGATTGAATTTGAAGGTGATCATGATGGTTGTATTAAATTGAAAGGAAATAAAATACCAAAAGGATTGGTCAGTTTGGAAGATATTTTTGACAAACATGATCATTTTATAAAAAGTAAGGAACTTGAGGACACTAACCAATCATCTGAGTGTGTCAAGATAAATTTGGGAACTGATGAAAATCCCAAAATTTTCAACATTGGTAAGTGTTTATATGCTAAGAGAAAAAGAAATTTGTGAATTTTTACAATCTATATTGATGTTTTTTCATATTCTTACGAAGATATGAAAACCTTCAAGTTGGAGAAATACAAAACTACATTCCTCTCGAAGTATGGTATTCAATATTTCAAGCGAAAGCAAAGACAATATAATCAAAAGATTGTTGGGAAAATTTATCAAAAAAATTCACAACATGTTAACTTCTAAATCTATTTTCCCTATTCATCATTCCATTTCGATTGCAAACATTATTCCAAAGGAGAAATAAAAATGGTAAAATAAGGATTTTGTTGATTTTCACAATATGAATCAATCCTATATGAAAGATAATTACCCTCTTCCCATCATGGATCATATTCTACAAGTATTAACTGGGTCATAAATGTTATTCATGCTTGAGGGCTTCTCGTGCTATAGCCGATTGAAGTTGATGTTCAAGATCAATATAAAATCCTTTACCATTCCATGGGGGAATTTTTCCTACAAGATAATTCCTTTTGGACTTATTAATGTCGGGATAATTTTAAAAGAGAAACGGATTTGACCTTTGGAGATTTGAAGAATAAATATTTTCTTATCTTTTTGATGACCTCATTATATTTTCAAAAGCTAGGAATGATGATTTTTCAACATCTTAAACTTGTTTTGCAGAGATGCATAGATCATGGTATATCTCTCAATCCTAAAAAAGTATATGTTTGGGGTAATGGAAGGGAAAATCCTTGGTCACATTATTTCAAAATATGTGATCAAGATTGACTCGATAGAGTGCAACTAATTCAAAAATCTCTATTCCAACTAGGAAAAAAATTCGTTCACTCCTTTGGTAAAATTGATTTTCTCAGGAGATTTATCTCAAAATTTGCTGAATTGACCCGACATATTTCTGAAATGATGAAAGGAAAACAATCATTTTACTGATTTTAGAAGGAAAGAAATATTTTGGTATGATCAAGAAATCCATTGCAAAAATCATGTTCTTGTTTGCCCAAACTTTGACAAGGATTTCATTATATATTGTTATACATCATAACATACTCTTTTTACAATTCTAGTCTAGAAATATAATGAGGGAATTGAAACACCCATTTCTTTCATGAGTTATGGTTTGAAGCCACACGAGATTAAGTATTCACAGATGGAAAAGCACGTTTTTTCATTTTCAAAAAAGAAAATTTTTAAGTTTCATATTCTTAACTCTCACTCTATCATTTTTGTTCCCGACCTAGTCAAAATCCATTTTTACACAACAAGAACTCAGTTCCAAGAGAGGCAAAAATATTTCCAAAGTGCACAAATATGACATTGAAATTAAACCAACCAAGATTTTGCGAGGTTGGTGTCTATGCCATTGATAGTAGAAGGTGGAGGCTTGGATTCAAGTGACAACAAACGTAAAAGAATTCCAATTGTTTTGTTTGTCAAAGACCATAAATGAATGGTATTCCAATGTTGCTAATTTTATGACATATGGTGAATACCCTTTGCATCTCAAAGGTAAAGGAGAAAAGAGAAACCAAACTTAGAGCAAAGAGTTATGTATTATGGGATAACTCTCTTTTCAAAAAGGAATTGATGGTCATTTTTTGAGATGTGTGGATAAAGAAAAACAAAGGAGATTGTTGAAGGAATATCATGATCAAGCTTGTGGTGGGAAATTTTCTTCTCCTATGATCTGCTTACAAGATCCTCGGTGGAGGTTAATACATCTGGCAAATATTTTCAAAGATGTAACCAAATGGGTTTCTAAGTGTGAGGCATGTCAAACATTTGTGGGAAGGCCCAAATTGACAACTTTACCACTGAAACTTGTTGTGATTGAAGATCCATTTAAGTAGTAGGGACTTGATTTCATTGGTACTCTTAATACAAATTCTAGTGCTAGACATACCCACATTTTGACAATGCAACAAATTATTTCACAAATTGCGTAGAAACAAATCCCATGAAAAGAATAACTTTCAAGTAATCTACAATTTCATCAAGGAGAACATCTTAGTTCATTTTGGAGTGCCTCATAATATTTTCACAGACAATGCTCCAAATTTCTCATCTTACAAACTAATTGACTTCTGCTATGGGTATGGAATTTCACTTTCTCATTCTTTTGATTATTACCACAAGGAAATGAGCAAACAAATTCAACTAATAAAAACTTGGTGACTATAGTGAGGAAGTTGGTTGATGAATCATAGAGGAACTGGCACAAGAAGTTATATAATGCCTTATGGGCTGATCGTATAACACCCAAAAGAGAAATTGGTATGTCTCCTTTTTATTTGGCATATGGAATGTACATTGACTTTCCGATTATACTTGAGTTACACCCTTACAACTTGTCAAAACCATAAAAAATGGCCAGTTCAAAAATCCTTTGAGAAAATAATAATGTATTTATAGAATCTTGAAAAAGAACGAGTCCTTGTGATAGACTAGATTTCATCTTATCAATAAAAATTCAATAAACCTTTTGTTAAGAAGGCTACATTTCATGAGTTTCAAGTTAGATACCTAGTCTTACTTTGGGAGAAACAAAGAGAACCTCATGGAAGCCATGGTAAGTTTGATTTTCTCTGGCTTAATCCTTTCTAGATTTGACACTTCTATGTGAAAATACATATTACCATACCTTTATGGATGAGACTCCCCTCCCATTACCATATAGTGGGAAATATCTCAAATTGTATAAGTGTTGAGTGGGTGTCCTTCCTTTGTACATAAGTTTTGTTTGTCTGCTTGTTCTTTTTGTTGTCCTTTGTATGTTTTTCCTTTCATTATTTTGGTTCTCTTATGTCTCCATAGTCCACATTTTCTCCAATGGATAAAACATTGGTACAATGAAAATTTAGATTCTAGAGTTCAAACCATGTCTTGTTTGTACTTTGTTCAATCCAAGTCATGTCCCCAAATAGAGCCAATTGTTGTCATGGATCGGTAAAATTTCAAAAAATTGAATTCATGGCAAAATCCTTAATGTTTTGGTCATTCTTCCCATCTTGTTGAGTCCCTCAAGGGGATAGTCATTTTTGTAAAATTTGGGTTTAAATCGGGAAAATCCAATGTTTGAGGAACTAGTGGAACAATTCCCTTGTTCCACTTATTCCCCACTTTTCTACCAAGACTAATTTTTATAAGGGAATCAAATAAGTAAGTTAAATTGGGAACACTTGGAATAGTTCCTTTGTTCCATTAGTTCTCTTACATTTATGCCTTACCTGATCCCATGGAAAGAAACTTACATAGTAGAAAAGTTTGCATTTGTGGGAATTGAGGGAATAATGCCATAATTAAATGTGTTCCCGACTTCCCATCATATCTAACTCCTTATCACAAAATAAACAAATCGGTAAAAGTGGAGTTTGGAAACACCTTTTGAAATGTTCCATGGTTCCTATTGTCCTATGATCAACCACCTTCACCGACTATTGGATAAATCGGTCTCGAATGACACTCAAGGAATAATTCCCACATTCCTTGGTTTACTCGTGAACCCACTTTCACCACCCTTAAAGTCTTGATATCGGTTAAATTATACTTTGGTGGCACTCTTGAACCATTTCCTTTTTCCTCCCATTTATCGATTCACCGATTTCTTGAAACTTATTGCATTTAACTTGAATATAAATAAGGTTTCTTGCTCATTTTTTGCCCATTTCAAATGTGATCATTTGTTTAATTCAAGCTCTTCCATGTTGTTGTCATTCTGCTCCCAACCAATTTCCTATCATAACTTTTTCATTTTTAACCATTTTAAAAAAATTCAAGTGCATTTGGATTGTGGATCAAACGCCTTCATCCTCATTCAACAAGTAAGATTTTTCATCATTATTTTCTTTTATTTAATATTTTTTCTTTCCGTGGTTCCCTCCTGTCTGGTTTTCCCAAATTTCCATGGAAGGACATTTTTATCCCTATTATTGCCCTAATCCAACCAAAATGAAGTTCCAATGACGGTGCTATGAACCAATTTCTTCCTTGGAAACTTCTGTGCTAGAAATTGGTGATAGTGATGTTAAGCATATGGATTTGACATAGTTTTGGGAAAGAATGAGAGACAAAAATCCAACTCCATTGGTATAAAGAATTCTTGGCAGTGGCCTAGCCCATGCTGGAGGTTTCCTACCTCAATTCAATGTACTTGACACTTTGTATTGGCTTGTGCTTCCTATTTTGACCTCCAAACTAAAGAATTGAGAGGTACTTAGGGCCAAATAATTTATCATGTAGATGCCCATCATATCAACTTAGCCCTTGGTATCCCCACTTTGACAATTCCAAAGTCTTGACTCTAGCTGAAGCTCAAAAAGAGTTTGATTTAACTCCAAACAAGTACCAGATAATGATTGCAAAGTCTTGGTTGAAGACAAAGAAGAAAGGACCCTCAAAGTTGCCAAAGACTTTGTATAGAAGTGACTTTATTGAAGAATTATCTGACATCATAACCCTTTTGGAAAGAGTGATGGGTCTTCCTTTAACCAAGGAATTTTAGGATTGGATGTGCATCTTCATCAATTTAATTTGTGAAGGAAAACAAACTATGAATTGGGGAGAAATAATTTGTGAAAATATGACTCAACAACTAATTCAAGTCCACCAAACCAAATCCTTCCACATGAATTCCTACTTGATTTATACTATTGTTGGGTATAGAATTTGGATTGGCTTGTCAAGTCGGGTTAGGCGTAAAAATATCCCAATCTATGAGTTTTATACCTAGTTAGCCTTGTACGACAAAAAATTCATTTTAGGAGGGTGAATGATGCCTTCACCATGTTTTGGTCAAATTGTTTGAGGGATGCGTTATCGACATACTTTCTTAGTAAGCCAAGTAACTGATAATAATGTATGGAAGTGTATTAATTCGGTTATAGAGGTTTTCATACATTATAATAGTAGGATTTAAAGGAATTCCATGCAAAATTACTATCTATTACAATGAAAATAACATTCTCATTTAACTTTATAGGTAGTTATATATTCTCCATAGGACTTGTAGGGATAAGAAGGTTTCGTATTTCGTTCCCAAATATCCATAGGAAATTAGACTTGAGGTCAACCATTGATGTAAAAATATTGAGAGAACTATTTCTCCTTTCCATATGCATCCTTTTCAAAAGAGAGCATCATTTGACAACAATAACTTCATCAACAATAATATTTGTCTTTCATACCTTCATGTACCCACAATTGAATATTATTGGGAATATTGTGATGATGAATTTGAAGTAAGGAAAAGGATGTATGGGAGGATGACACTAAAAAAATTTAGGATTGTAAGCTATATAAAGTGCCAAAGGGTATAATTGAGGATAATTATGAGCTACTTGAACCTGAATTTATAAATTCTATCCAGTATTCTCCTCTTCCTACCATTGATTGGTCACAAAAGGAGAAAGATAGTCTTGATGATCTTACTTACTCCTGTTCTCTCAAGAACCAAGAAATGGTTCACCAAGAAATTGTTAGAGTTCAAAGCTCCTCAACAGGTGGTCTCTCCTTAGAAAAATCCTTCCTCCACTCAGAAAGAATCTACTACCAAGGTATATGCATGGACCTCAAAGGCTGAATAAGAGAAATAAAGTGACAAAAAGATGATACTCAACTAGAGGAAGAAAAGGAGGAAGAGGTTGATCAAGAAGAAGAAGAAAAGGAGGAGTGTGAGAAGGAAGGAGATGAAGAATAAAAATAAGAGGAAAGTGATTATTGGAGCTCATAATTACACAAATCCTAAATCAGGATGATCTAGGGATTTGAGGCAATATGGGACCGTCTCTAAGTTATGGGACTTGAGCTTGAGGCACTCTAGATAAGGCCGACTTCTTCTTCTTATTTCTACCACTAAAACTACTCTTAAGAAAGGAAGTGTAGCTATCTAACTCTATTCTATTATTCAAAGGGACCAAGGAGAGAGGGAAATACATGATAATGAAATCTTAAACTAAGGGGAGGTAATAACACAATAAAGAAGGGGAAGAACAGTCTTGGATGAGTAAAAATGAAAGAAAATGTGCAAAGGGAGGGTAGACATGTGTGCCACGGTCTGAAAGAACATTCAAACTCTCATTCTCATGGAGCACAACAGAAAAGAAACCCCTAGAAGATATAAAACATGCAAAACATACCAATATTGCAAAATAAAGGAAAGAAGATGCAATAAACATAGGTTAGGGCAGATAATAGCTATAAAAAACAACTTTTATTGCTTAAAATAAATACATAGTTGATTACAATGAAGGAGGAAAAATCCACATGCAAGTAGCCCAAATCTAAGGCCTGCAACTCAAAATGCAAAAATACACTACTCTAAATAATGCCATTACATTTCAAGAGGGTCCAACCTTTTCAAATGGGCATTATTTCACAATATATAGAAGAATAAGAGAGGAGAGGAGGGAAAGAGAGGGGGAAAACTTGGATTCCAACGCATAACAACCAACAACATGCATTAAATGCCTCTAAATCAACCTATAACTATGTCAAATCCACATGTCCACGTCACTTTGCTTGTAGAAGAAGGAAATAGGCCATATCCCATGAAATACCGATGGTTGAATCGATCGAAATGTGCATTAATGACCTGCAACATGTTCTCCTAGTTTCACCTACCAAATCTCATCAAAATATAATTTTGAAGATCCTAGAGTGTAGCCCACATCAACATATTTCTAATGAGACCAATTGCACATGATTTTGACCTATGTGGAAGGAGTTATGGTAATTTAAAGTTTTGTAGTGCAAAGGAAAACATGCCGGACACGTGGCATGATTTTATTAGTTGTGGTAGTTTGCAAGCTGACCGCAAGTCATGTTTGCCACATGTCACACTTCCATTCGCTACCGAGAACAACACATAGTTGGTACTTTTCTATTTTTCCTTATGATATGCACTTCATTTGCTAAGTCCCGAGAGTTGGACACATGGCGTACTAGGATTAATGTAAAGGTTACTACCTTGGGTGCATGCGTGGGAGCATGGAATGGAAGGGAAAGGATTCACAAGAAGTCCTCCAGAGTGAGTGAGAGATTTCACGAGGGTTGGGAAGAAGAATTAATATTTGCATAGATACGCAAATGCATAAGGGAATTCCAAAGGCTCACCAACGGAAGTGCAAAAGTTCGGAAAAGGTGATGTGCGAGATCATGCCAAAAATAAAATGGAGAGTGAAAAATGAAAGGATGCACAAAAGAGAATGTGGAAGGAAAAAAAGATGTGAAGGGTGAATATTATGTGCACAGGAGTACGTGATACCCGGAAGGAAAATATGTGCATGCCGGAGGCACACCAAGGACTTATAAAGATGTAAGGAAATCTTGTGGGTGCGTGTGAAGGAGTGTGCAATGGACGGGATATAAGCAATTCAAAAAGGGATCTACGCAAATGGAAAGGGAGGAATACTTGTAATGGTTTGAAGGATGAATGTATGCACAAAATAAATATATAAGAAGGGGAAGAAGCAAGGAGGAGTGTGTGAGGCATGTATGAAGAAGCGCAACCAAGGAAATACACCAAGGAAGAAAACCAAATGTGCACGTAACCACAAAAATGACGAATGTAGTCTTTATTTCCCATACAAGTGCTAAAAATATGGGCACCTCATCCAACAAGTCTGAATGCTCACTCAAAGTGTGTGTAACAACCAGTCCATCCTTTGTATTTGCTTGTCAAGATGTTAGCATGCATAATCATAGTGATATCTAACCAAGTACTCATTCAATCATACTAAACCATTACATTCATTCACTTGGAAACACATGTAATAAGGAAACATAAAAGATCAGAAAATTACTAATATCAATTGCACCATGAAATATCCATATTTAGACATATCAATGATCATAATCCATCCACCATATTCCATTATAAAAAAATTATTACACCACACAATTTGAATACATGATAATTTTACCAATACGCTTGGAACATCCGCAAACATCAAACCCTAGATCATAACAAACTCCATGAACTAATAACTCTCGGTACCAAAACAATGGCATACATAGATATATATCGGGCGGGGTTTTTCCGTGCATTGCCTATGCACTTCCTAATAATAGGAATGCAAAAATAGATTAATTCATGCTTTACAAAATAGCTAATAATAGAATATCATATAAATACGAATTTATTTTATCCTATTAATATCCTTCATACATGTGCTTGATTTGCATGTTCATTCTCCAAAAATATCCCTTGATTTTTGCCAAGTTATCATGCTTTTATCTTGCGCTACTAGATCCTTGTGTGTGGCATGTACTTAGTTAATTCAGTCATGTAACATTACCCCACACCGATTGCATTTTCATCCTTGCGTTGGTTTGACCAACTGGTTCCTCCAAATAATGTGAATAATAATAAAAGAATAAAGAATTCAATGCCAAAAAGATTCATCCCACCTATACACATTCACATTAGGCCTTAGGTTGTTGAAGAAGCTCTGAAATTGATCATTCAACTCGCCTCCAATTTCTTCCATTCACCGATTTTTTCTAATGCATTCCCAGGGCACCGCTTCTACAATCCCAGGTATTTGGTCAAGCACCAAATCTTCTAATCTACCCTTGAGCTCCTGGATGACCACAGTTAATTATGTAAACACCCCTTCTATTACATCCATGCACTCCATTACCATGTTTTGAAACTATTTGATCCAGATCTCTAGCTTCTCCTTCTTGGTGTTAATCAGCTCTTTCTGCTCTGATAACTCAGCCATAAATTTAGTGTGCTCTATCTTATTAGTTGGAGTATTTTCCTAAATAGCTTTGAGTTATCCATTTCCATTACTTACACTCATGCTAAGGATAGGGTCACATTTCTAACACCTGTTAAAATCCAAGTCAACTTTACTACTTTCCTCCTTGAGCATGCGAACATATCCTCAATTTTGGTTCTCATGAACTCAACAAATACTTTATTTTCTTCTTTTTCCTTAGCCACTTCTTCAGTTGTAGGTCCCATGCCGCTCTTAATATTTACTAGAAGCATCCCCACCAGGTCCTCAAGGTACTCCATCTCATCATTATAATCACATCTCTCCTAGCTCACCAAGGTCGGGCATGTGCCTAGAATTTGTTTTACCAATGTGCTTTCCTTATCATAAGCTCCTTAGTGAACTTCTTCTCTCCCTAGATATCCTTCTTAAGGTTCTCAATCTCACGCGCTCTTTATTCTTTTTATCTAGCTACCATCACCCTCATGGTAGCCTTGAAATCTAAATTCCTACATGTAACCTCTCGTGGCTATTTTGTTCAATGCATTACATGCCTATTCATCTCATAGGTACATGGGGTCTACCTGTTTGTATTTATTTATAGGGTCTCTCTTTAATTCTATCATGCTTAGGGACTTATCACTTGCCTCAAATTTTGTCCACATGTGCATGCATGGTCCAGATAACATCTTCCTAGTGCGCGACACCCTCCTTTATCCATTAGATCTCATCCATGTAAATTCCCTATAGGTACTATGCTTTGGAATCATGTCCTCGTAACCTTTGTAGGGTCATCTACAAAGTCCATGTGTGGTGATCTCGGATTCCATATTTTCCTTACCACCTTAGCCTTCATTTGTTATTTCTTGGAGGTAAAATTTCTTATGCTAGTTCCTCCTTCCACACTTGTATCTTCCTTGATAACATAGACATCATCTCGCCTCTTTCTCTTCCTCTTGCGCCTCCTCGTGCACAAGTGAATTTCTCTTCTATTGGCTCCTTTTCTACTCCTCATTCTTCTAGATAGGTGCTTATTTTTTCAAGTTATAACTTTCTTTTGTCAGCACCAATTTTATTGCCTCTTTCTCAGATCATTCGTGCTCCAACTCTTTCAGCAAAGTTTCTTCCCTCTCCTTATCACTAGAATCTTATTCGCTATACACTACCTGTGTTTTTCATGCTTTACCTTTATCTCTTTTGTACCATTCTTGGGTGGCTGAGAAGTCCCTACACCATCATCAATTTTCCTTCTTCTGTAATACATTCTCTTTCTACACAAGTGGTCAAGCCCACCTTATTCTTCTTCTTCCATAGGACATTCTTCGTGTGTTCTCTTGAGTGTTGGCACCAATTTTCTCCTTAGTTGTGGAAGGAAAGTGTCTATAACCTCCATCTCTATTCCACCCTAGGTTTTTGGTCTCAAAACTACAAAAAATATGCATATCATCCCCTTTATTGTGATGTTCAACTGGGATTCAGGTCTAAGGTATTCGGCTCTAAAGTCTCCAAATACGTAGGCCTAGAGTCATACTTGTAGGTGGTGCGCAAGGTGTGCTAGTCAGAATCCACCTTATCAACATCAAAATTTAACCTTTGTGCATCCTTAATCCGGTGTACTACGTGCTTAAAATATCTAACAGTGAATGCAAATAACATTTTACACCATGGACCCATCTCTCCATCCTTCATTCTAAAGTCTCAGTAAGACTATAGTGTTGCATCACTGTAAACTTTTCCTATTCTCCAACCTTTGTTGGTAACTCACGTGGAATGCACCATTCATTCTCAAACATTGTGTGTAACCTATTGTACCACTTGTCTATCCTAGATTTATATGCATTGGTGATTGTGCCATCATATATATATCCTGTAAACTGAGCTGTAGGGGACTTATTCACTGGTGGGTGAACCCACATGTCCTCATTTGATCCATATGGGACCTAAATTTCCCATAAAACAATCCAAAGGAGGATCGAGCCCCAAGTAATTTTTCCCCTCTTCATTTTTTGCCTTGGCATCCTCTATTATCCCATTGGCAACATACTTGCACTATGTTATATTGTGTTTTGTGAGCCATTATGTGCACAATGTATAAGAACTTCTTATTCACATCAGTCCATCTCTCTAAGGCACCTAATTTGTAGCTTAAAAACCTAGCTAAAACCCTAATCGTGAGGTCTCAGTAAGCTTGTCTATGCTCATGGATCTTCCTCCATTCTCATACTACAACCGAATGGCCAATTCGTCAATTTTCCCATCAACATACAAGTCTAGTTCCATTTCTTCTCTCTTTCCTCACAACCTTGTGACTGCTCAATATGATGGGCTATGATACTCATCCTCCGGCCCGTGAAATAAAATAATCCTCATGTACCCTAGACATGAGCCACTGAAAAATAAATGTGTGGGTTTTGTGAAGAAGGGTAGCTCAAACAACTGGAGGACCCCTACCTTCTCCAGGTTTCTTCTCACTGAATCATCTACCAAAAATTTCCCTTCCTCATTCTTCTCTGGTAGCTCCCGTAACATATCCACCTTTAGAGTCACTTCATTTCCTGGAGCCCTATGATTGAACTCACTGATTTTTCACTTTGGGAGTTGTGACTTCCATGTCTGAACCCTAATCAATCCATGAGGGTACTACATTTCTGAATAGATCTCCTTTAATGGGTCCTCAACTTCAACCTCAACCCTCTTCATGCGGGGTTTTCCCCTTCCTATTTGGGATGTCATAGTTTCCTTTCTTGGTGCCATTAATCCTCCAAACTTGTGCCCTAGATAATTTTCTCCACAACCCTTAGTATCACCTCAATACCCGAGCACCGTAAACCCTAGTTGTTTCCACTTAAATTCTATAAACCCTTTCTACTCATGCCCTAATTTTGTACTCAACTACCGGCTCAAACTTATTTCTTTCCATAAGGAGCCACAAAAAAAAACCTTACACATGTTGCTCTTGTTTGCATGTCACTTCTCTCGCTCTATTGGAATAAATCACTCAAGAGCTAAATTTCTCAAGTCTTGTCGGATGCAAGGTAAAAAATAACCCAATTTGATTCCTTTTATAACCTTTCGCATTCCAAGGTCTCAATTTCCTGCTATTAACATGTCATTTCTTGCTTTAAAGTTTTAAATTTATTTTCCTAATAAAACATATTTTTCCACTTTTCTCTTTATCTTGTCTTCCTTCCACGTGTTGTAGTCATAACCTTCTGGCACATTCACTACTTCCCGTGCCACGGACATCCTCGCGTGCACCTCTATGCATTGCAATAGATAATCCTCTGCGCTATATACTAAGTAGTTCCTCATGCCACGCCTACTTCATATTACACTTTGTGACCCTTTCTCTCACGCGGTCTTTAATCTTAGAAATTTCCTTATTATCACCATCCTTCTCATTTTTAATGACATCCTTTCTCCTCTTTTCCTATGCACACACCCTATAAGTAACACACCATCCTTCTCCCATCGTGCACACATCGTACCACCAAGGTTTTATTTTTACACACTTGTACCTGTTTCACCCCACACTAAAATTATACATGGTCTTCTGCGCATGAACTCAAAAGATAGTAATAAAATTCATGCGTGCAAGTGCACTTATTACAAAAAACTAGAGAATAAAAATTAAAAAAACATAATGACTGGAAAGAAACATATGAAAGAGAAACCTAATTTAGATGGTAATACTGCCTTATTACAAACACCAAGAAGCTTTATTTATAGTAAGGATTCAACATACCGCCATTGAAGTAATAAGGAAATATGGGGGCATTTAATTCCCAGTAATCGACATGTGTTTCAAATCAAGTATCTTGGTTACTACAAAAGGTCCCAACCAATGCACCTTCAACTTTCCTGGTGGTGCGTAAACTTGGAGTCATAGAGAAGGACCATATTTCCAACTACAAATGTCTTGTTCTTAATGTGTCTATCATGTTAGGCCTTCTATTGTGCCTTCTCAGTATTTTGGCTCCAACGTGCAATGACATGCCTCTCATCCAATTACATTAGTTTTTCAATGCGCTCTTCAACAAGTTTTTCATCATCTAATCGACTTGTGCATGCAATATGCATGATGGTAACATAAATTCAACTGGTAGCACAACTTCTGCACCAAACACCAACTAAAAAGGTGTGGGCTTGTTCAATATTTTATAAGTGGTCCGATAAGCCCAAAGTATAGCTGGACCTTTATCATCCCAATATTTTCTTCCAACCAGGGGATTTTTTAGTGGTGAATATTCGTAATTTGGTGAATATTCCATTTTAGGAAAATTTGAAAAGGTAAATTTTTTAGAGCAGGTTAGTGTATTGTTCACCTAAAATTTCCAGTATAAATTTTTTTAGGGGTCAGCTTCACCTACCATTGAAAACTACTCCTATATAAACCTAGGTAATTCACCTAGTAGTATACTAGTAACTTACTGAGGTACCATCTCGAATTACTTATAAATTATAAGCATACAAAGTGTGGATCACGATTAGACTGGTTATTACAGACTTGCAACATGAAAGTGTCACTGACACGCGACAAGGAATATTTTCATTTCCAAACAGAAAAAATATAGTGTTGCTAACGTGTGACAAGAGAAGGTGTTGACGTGTGACAAGAGGGTTGTTGACATGTGATAAAGGAGGGTTACATGTGGGCGAAAAATGAGTGTTGTTTGACGAGCAACAAAGGGGTCATGCAGATTTTTTGTAAAAAGAATGAAGCATTTTTTTGGTGTCGTGTGACAAAAAGGTTTGCTATCATGGGACAACAGGGTTTATTGGTTGAAAACAAACCTTGTTGTCTCACAACAACAACCCTATTGTCACACAAAATCAAACCTTGTTGTCACACGACAACAAGTGTTGTTATCACGCAATAATAAGGCTTGTTGTCATGCGACAACACAACTTGTTTTCACCCAACACCAAAAAAATGATGAGTGCTCCCCCTTAAGAAATAACAATCGATAATTTTACTCTAAAATCCTGAAAAATTCACATTTCAAGTGAAATTGGTTCTAGGTATACTTGCCGGGGATTTTTCACCTCCAATTTACCATAGGCTTCTTAAAATGAACCCTACTTCCAACATCACAAATATTTGTCATTGTTTGTCCCGATATATTTTTGAAAGCTTATACGGTTCCATTAGTTTGTGGGTGATAAGCAGTAGTTTTATGGTACACCACCATAAATTCTGCTGATAAAATTTTGATTGTCTCATTCAAGAAATGAGTTCCTCTATCACTTGTTAAGCTTAATGGGAACCCATACATGCTAATAATGTTTTACCATAGAAACTTTGTTGATGTAGCTACAATAAAGTGATTTGTAGGCGTAATCTCTTCCCACCTTGTCATATAGCATGTACAAGTTATAGTGTAGTGTGCTCTAGTTCTCATGTACACGAGTGGTGTAATAGGTCCTACAAAGTCAATAGCCCACTTCTCAAAAGGTTCCACACTCGTAATAGGTTGAAGTGACATCTCATCTATGTCTAGGCTTTCCAAGGTGCATACAATGATCACATGATTTGTCATATTCCTTAGTATCTTTATATAAGGTCTCCCACCAAAGGCCAACCATAAGGATCTTGCATGTTGTTGCATCACATGCATAATGTCCTCCTTCTATACTGCCATGAGCCTCTTCCATAATATTTTTGCACTCATGTTCTAGAACACACCGGTGCAAGACCTCATCTCTTCCCATTTTGTACAAATCTCCACCAATCAACTGATAATGTGCCACACATATTGTAAGATTCTTCTCGTCTAGTCTCTTTATCCCCTCGGTGCTAATTGAGTGTGCAAAAATAAAACTATATCTTCCAAACTCCGAGGGCACACAGTTCAACCTAAACAAATGACATATAGCATAATATATTTAATGCTTTGTGCGTCCTTGCTGAATTTATCCGTGATAAATGGTCAAGCCCTGAAATTCTCTTTCCCGAATTTAAAACAACCATGAAATAAAATTATTGGAACAGTATCCACCTACGGATATGCCATTGCAAAGCATGCTTGTTTACAAAGTACTTCAATGCCATATGATCTGTATAGAAGATAAATGGGGTAGCCAACAAGTACTGTCTAAAATTGTAAGGCACATCAATTATAAACAAGGCCTCGCACTCTGTTATTGTGTAATTCTATTCTCTGGGTGTTAAATTACTACTTGCAAAGTAGATAGGAGGATCCACAATACCTTCTCCTGGTTGAGCCAACACTGTGCCAATTGTCATGCTAGAGGCATCAATGTTTACATGAAATGGTTTGTCCCATGAAGGAAATAAAAAAATTGGTGTAGTGGTAATATTTTCCTACAATGTAGCAAATTCCTACTATTTTGCATCACCCCAATGTTGGAAGCATAGGGATTGAGAGGGGGTGAATCAGTCATACAAAAATTATAACTTCATTTTCCATTGCTTAGATTCATCATTCAAATTAACCATTCAATATACATAAACCATGTAAACTTATTATGTGTTCAATAAACAATCACATGTGCAATAATCAAGAGAGAGAACACAAGACACCATATATATTTTGGTAACCCTCAAGGGAATAAAACCTATTAAAACCATTGCATGTATTACACAAAACAAATACTTGCAAGAATATTACACACACTATAAGATTTTTTTAGTGAGGCACAAACCCCACAAGGAGCAATAAACCCTAAACCTTTTCTCGATATCACGCACAACAAAGGACTCAAGTGAATATTACACATCACAAGAGATTTCTTTAGTGAGGCACCAACCCCACAAGGAGCACCAACCCCTAAACCATTTTTGATATGAATCACAACAAGAGACTCATATGAATATGAATAATCATAATATATTTATAGAAGCATAACCAATTAAAATATGATGATACCATAGCCGATGCAAAGTGATCCCAAATTTCAGCTCCAATTTTCTTCAAACTCTCTCTCAAGCACACCTTCTTCAACTTGCTCTCTCTAGGTATCCATGGACTGTATTTCCTTTAAAATATTGCACACATGTCTTCAAAAATATTAAACATTCAATGCACCTTCTCAGCATTCAAAACATGCATCTATACCTGTTACACACACACACTTATGGGTCACACGTCTCCCCATGCAAGACTAGCTCCCAAAATGAGCTAAAACATCAATTTTATATGAATTTATTCTTTCTAACCCAAAGGATATCGGTGCCTCATGATAAATTAGACCCATGCATCATTAAAAATCTCATAAATTTTACTGAGAATAGATACAAGTGACCCAAGTAGGTCAGCCTAGCAAAAACCCTTCATTTCATGATCCAAAAATCACTAAAACACATGCATTAGGATGCCAAAATTCTCCTCATTCCAAAAACATGCTTAGTAAAGATCCAATATTAATAAAACATGAGAAATAAATCATTTAAACATTAACCATGGTCACAATTTTTTTATCCAATCAAATTATTTCATTTAATGGGCCAGCCTCCTTTACAAATCTCAAAACAATTGTTTCATGCACCCTTCAGCACCTTAGAAAATTCATTTGATCACCAAATCACTTATACTAAACCAAAACATGCCATGTGACCACTAAAAATAAATTTTATAACCTTTATAACACTTATAATAAAGTTATAAGTCATGAAACATCCTTCACTTCAAACCACATCAATATTAGATTTCACCATATCAATATGCCAAAAACATTGTTTCAATCATAGCTCATAAAATAATTTATACAAACATTAAAGACATAAAAAGAGATTAATTGTATGAAAATTTAATCCCTATTCACATTCCATGTGACAGGAATTATTACCCAATCCATCTAATACTTCAAACAACATCACATTTTCATCGTAACACATCTTTGTCTTAAACCTGCTAAAAATATCACTTCTCAAATAATTCCTAAAATCCATACCAAATGACCTCATCATGATGAAATAAATATATCAATGGAAATATATCTAAATAATATTTCCAATACAACTTGAATCATCTCAAAATCCACCTGTAGCTCAAGTTATACTCATTTTATTGGACCCTACTATTTGAGATCCCAAAACTACCCTTTGACTAGTCAACCTGTTTGGACCTCAAAACACCATGAAACTGCATGAAAATTTCCTGAAACATTAATTTTCATCAATAAAAATCACATACATCACACAATTAAAATTTATCCATTACCTTCTTTGGATAACTTTTCCTTAAATAAAAATACAAAGTGATAGAAGCACTTTTATGAAAATTGCTCCTAAATAGGGTTTAGCTAGGGTTTTAGACCACTTTACCTTCTTAACGTTCGTTCATAAAAACATGAAAATCAAACCACATAATTATTTTTGTGAAATATTAATAAATTACCATAGAAACTATTAATAATATATCAAGTCCCCATATAAACCATACAATTCACAATGATCATCATAAGGTCAACTTTTATCATAAAAACACACTATTTCTTACCCGGTTTGCCAAAACTTGCATAACTTCAAAAATATTTTGCATAATGACCTAAAAATTTGCATGAAGCACCATGAAAACATCATATAACTTCTAAAAGTCACCAAATATCTCAAATGCATCTCAAACTCTCCAGCCACAACGACTTACCTATGCTAAACTACTTGTTTCTCACATGTAGCTTCCCAAGAACCTCAAATATGCATTGAATCACTAAATGCAGACCTGAAACTGACCATACACCTCAGGTACACTTTAAAAACACTATTCCCATGCTTCAACATGATTTATTAGGCCAAAATCTCACACTTCCTTACCATTTGCATGTTCTAGGGATAGAAACAAGCCTAAATGAACCGACTTAACCATGAATAGACCATGTTGACACAATAAATACCCATGAAAACTCATGAAACATCATATGGAGCATTATTTAACTCATGTCAACATCAAAATAACTTTTGAATACTTAAACCATGATTTTACACACCCAACAATGCACTAGGACAATGTGAAAACTCAACAAACCACTTGATCAACATGCATGACAGTTGAATAACATCATAGGGAGACTCATACATCACCATGAAACCATTTACCATCAGTGGGGGTTGACATAAATGACAAAACTAAAACACAATGGCCAAAAATATCTCCCTTTGTCATTGATGACAACCATCATTCAGAAACATTGATGGCAACCAACAAGACAAACACACACATGACCTCAAATCCATGTTTCTGATGTCTCTCTCCCCCTTTTCCATCTATGAAAAAGGATAAAATGACTCTACTACATGAAAATGACAACACATCACCAATGCAAATGATAATAATGCAAAAAATTGATTTACTTGACTCAAAAGCTCCCCACAGGAATTGACTTGTTTTCACTTTGACTCCTACAACAACAAAATGAACCTCTAGACCTGAAATGAGCTCCCCTAAACATATACTCTATAATTTGTCTACAAACATGTTTTACAAGCTCTTCTTGCTCTATATCATGCTAAAAGCCAAGATTTCACTTCACACAACTCTGTTTTCCCATCCTTCAGTGGCGGTCTTTTGTGATACAAACAACTCATAACAACCATATTTTGTTCATGAAGAAACCCATTATCATCATACTTACTTCTTATTAGATCATACCTTTCTTAAGCACATAAATTCCTCCATATACATCAAGGCCAATTTTCAGGAATACTTGTCCTTGATTAGTGACTTTAGTGCAAAAATGATGACTTTCACACAACTCTAGAAGCCAAAAACACCAATGTTACCTCCAATTTGAACCATTATTGGAAGAGATAACTCTTATTGCCATATTCTTAACCCATCTTCCTACTTGAAACTTCATGACATACCTTATAACCATTGTATGTCTATGATAATTGATCAAGACCTTTAGACACAGTCACCAACATACGTAAAACCTCATTATTAGCAGACATTAATGAAAAACTCTTGAAGTCCTTACTTAGACATCTTGACAAATAAAACCTCAAGGAATTGAAAGACAATGATCATAACGATCTACAAATATATCACACAAAACTTGTCATTCACACCCGAGTTTTGACACCTTGGTCTGCTTTCTTGAAAATTCTAGTGAAGCACATGCCTCCACTACTTTATAATCTATATAACAACCATATTGAGCTTATTCATCCTATTGAGGTCATGACTTTTCTCTTGATGCTTATGCCTATAGCATACCATTTTCACTTTATCACCACAAGATATATCACTTTTCATTATGAAAAAATATCCTTTTGACCAATTTTCATTGTACCTTAATAATACACGTTTGATAATATGATTATCATAATGAATTATACTTATCCTCCTTTTTAGTGACATGATTTGCATTCCTTTCACGTAAAACCTATTGAAGTCCTTACAATATGTATTTTGATTGCAGATACACATTCATGTTTCACACTTTCAGTCATAGTGAACACACAATCATACCTAAAAGAGTACTTTCTCATTATATGAGGCCTTGAATTTCAGTACATACCTATAGCCACTCAAGAATAACCTTGATTCTCCCATATTTGATTTTGAATACCATCACCTTGATACATGTAGCATGTTGTAGAATAAAAAATATGCCTCTTCCTCAATTATTCTAATGTTCTAAACTTTGATACCTTCATTTTCATATGAGTTTGAGGCTTTACAACTCCCTTTAGAGGTGATCAACACTCTACAAGATGCTTCGATGTATGGAGTTCTTCTTATGTCATTTATAACTTGTAGCAAGCTTTTTCTCCTTCGTTGCCTTGAAAAACCTTCACATTTTGATAGAGACAACTTATTTCAAGTTCACATCTCATGAATTTGACTAGAGTATGATGCATTTGCACTTTAGATGCATGATTACATTTGAATGTGTTCTTAAAAAAATCTTCCCATGCCAGTACAATGGTACCTTTCTTGAAGAACTCATGTATCTCTTGAGCACTATGACAAAGTGCATCTGAACTTAAATCAACTTGTTAAGACTCATTAAGAGATGAGACCATAATTTTACATGCTCATTCCTCTTGACCATATTTTGAATGAAGGAACAACCTTTCAAATGGATGAATTTACCTTAGACCATTTTCATGGACTGCATGAAACACACACAACTCAATCTCAAGCCTTGAACACTCACATACTAACTAGTACATTACTCCAAAACATCATTTATGATCATATAGAGAAGGGTGAGCAAGATTTTTACATGGAAGACACTCAAGCTTCATAAACCATGGCTCAAACAATAGAATGACAAAGGTAATGTGATGTACATTTTGAAGAACCATGATAGACAACTTATAGACCTCTAATTTAGACATACTTTTTAAAACTCGGACCATCTTCAAGCGAGACAGACCTACATCTGACATATAACATGAATACGAGACCTTAAGAATCGGTATAGTAAATGAGAGACACATGTAGATTCTACATGACTATCTTGTTTGATGCTTGTAAAGAACAAGGACTAAACATATAGTCATATGCCAATACAAACCCTTACCATGATGGAGAATCCATACTATATAGAATCATGTTAAGGCCACTTCCATTTGATGACTTGACCTTCTTATAAACTCGTAGACATTGGATCAAAAACCTTGGTACAACTTTGACAACACATATTATACATATAAAATTAGCTTCATGTGCACCGATGTAAACATTTCAAGCCTTGATCAATGACATTACAAATCTTAACATCCTTTACTTAAATAATTTTACAGACCTTTAAAACTTGCAAGAACATATACACAACATTGATCAATACATAATACTCAAACACAAATTCATGACACTGGATCGGACCTTGTTATGCTTTAAGAATTCTCATTTCATTGATACTAGACCATTGACAACATTTGATGACCTACATGACTTAATGACACAATTCTGATGATCTTGACAATAGAGACATAAAAAAAAAAAAAAATTCAAGACTCACTCTCGGATCTTGAACCCTCATGCTCCTTCCATTTGTCAAAGTTCTGTCTTATGACACCTCATGCTTGAATGAAAAGGAGTACTCAAAACAAAGCTCATACCTTATTTTAAGAATCAATGAAATTTGATGTTCTATTGGAAGAATTATGTCATTCTTGGCCTCAAACCCTCCATGAATGATCATATTCATAGATCCAATTATAACGATTTTCACTTCATGCCCCATCTTCTCTGTTTTAGGGTTCAAAAGGATCACTTCATTGATTTTCATCATGATTAGATCATGACATCCTTCTTCTACCTACAAATACCCAAACATATCTACATCATCCTTTATACTGAGATATTTAGGTACAACCCCAAGTTCAACTTCTATGGCATCAACAACAACTTCACCATCTTCTTTGAAGTCATATACTTCAGAATCAGCTTCTAGATCAACTTCATCATCAATTACTAGGTCTTCATCCTCACCATTTGAATGCTTTGCTTCAAAATCAACACAATAACTTGATGTTTCTTCTCCATGAAACTTCTCATCATCTATGTATGATGGAGAGGGAGTACAAAATTCATAGATAGACTTCCATATGTCAAACCCTAAGGGTTTCAAATAAGCTCTCAATCTAACCAATGGATTCCCTTCAAATTTAGCTTGAAAACTTGCCATACATGTGCTTCAAAGTAGGATCTCCTTCAAGTGGTAAAACTTGCTTCTCAAGGACTCACTCTGATACCAATTGTTGGAAGCATGGTGACTAAGAGGGGGTGAATCGGTCATACAACAATTACAACTTCATTTTCCATTACTTAGATTCATCATTCAAATTAACCATTCAATATCCATAAACCATGTAAACTTATTATGTGTGCAATAAACAATCACATGTGCAATAATCAAGATAGAGAACAATAAACACCATATATATGTGGGAAACCCTCAAAGGGAAGAAAATCCATTGAAACCATTACTTATATTACTCAAAGCAAGGAATTGTAAGAATATTACACATCCTACAAGATTTTTTTAGTGAGGCACCAACCCCATAAGGAGAACCAACCCCTAAACCTTTTCTGATATTACACACAACAAAGGACTCAAGTGAATATTATACATCACAAGAGATTTATTTAGTGAGACACCAACCCCACAAGGAGCACCAACCCCTAAACCCTTGTTGATATGACTCACAACAAGATACTCCTATGAATATGAATCATCATAAGATATTTGCATAAGTATGACCACTGAAAATATGCTGATACCACAACTGATAGTGATCCCAAAGTTCAGCTCCAAATTCCTTCAAACTCTCTCTCAAGCACACCTTCTTCAACTTGCTCTCTCTAGGTCTTCATGGACTTGTCTTGCCTCTAAAATCTTGCACACATGTATTAAAAAAATATTCAACTTGTCATTCACCTTCTCAACCTTCAAAACATGCATCCATACCTGTTACACACACACACCTACGGGTCACACTTCTCCCCCATGCAAAACTAACTCCCAAAATGAGCTAAAACATCACTTTTATATGCATTTCTTATTTCTAACCCAAAGGAGGTCAGTACCTCATGATAAATTTAACCCATGCATCATTAAAAACATCCCATAAATTTTCCACAACAACTAAAAGTGACCCAAGTAGGTTGGCCTAGCAAAAACCCTTCATTTCATGATCTAAAATCACTAAAACACATGCATTGGGATGCCAAAATTATCCTCATTCCAAAACCATGCTTATTCAAGATCCCATATTAATAAAACATAAGAAATACATCATTTAAACATTAACCATGGTCACAATTTTTGTTAACAAATAAAATTATTTCATTTAATGGGCCCAGTCCCTTTAAAAATCTCAAAACAGATGTGTCATGCATCCTTCAACACCTTAAAAACTTCATTTAATCCCCAAATAACTTCTACTCAACTAAAAAAATTCATTTGACCACTAAAATAAAATCACAGAACCTATAGAACAATTATAAGTAAGTTAGAAGTCATGAATTATCTTTCACTTCAAACCACAACAATATTTGCTTTCACGAGATCAATATGCTAAAAACGTTATTTCCAAAGGTTATCTCATAAAATAATTTATAAAAAACACTCAATACCTAAAAATGGATTAATTGAATGAAAAATTAATTCCTATTCACATTCCAGGTGATAGGAAGTATTACCCAATCCATCTAATGCTTCAAATAACATCAAATTTTCATTAGAACACATGTTGTCTTAAATCGCCAAAAATATTCTTTCTCAAAGAATTCCTTGAAACCTTGTAAAATGAATTCATCATGAGGCAATAAATATATCAATAGAAAAATATATAAATCCTATTTCCAATACAACTTTAATCATCTCAAAAATCCTTCGTAGCTCAAGTTATACTCATTTCTTTGGACCTACTATTTGAGATCCCAAAACTGTCCTTTGACGAGTCAATCTGTTTGGAACTCAAAACACCATGAAACTACATGAAAATGTCCTGAAAATTTCATGGGCATCAATAAAAACTCACATACATCACACAATGCCAATTTATCCATTACCTTCTTTGGATAACTTTTCCTTAAATTGAAACTCTTCAAAAACTACCATTTTTAGGTGGGGCCCACATATGACCACAAGCTCTATCCTACATTTTTATAAATATGTAAGAGTCCTATACAACATACAATCATCACATTTGAGGAAACAATAAAAATGGACTGATACAAGCACTTTTTTTACAAACTTCTCCTAGCTAGGGTTTTAGACCACTTTACCTTCTTAACAATCATTCATAAAAACATGACGATCAAACCACCTCATTATTTCTATGAAAGCTTGATAACTGACCATTTAATATAGTCATAATATCTCAGGTCCACATGTAAGGAAAACAATTCACAACGATCATCAAAAGGTCAACTTTTATCACAAAAGCACTTTGTTTCTTACCCAGCTTTGCCAAAACTTGCATAACTTCAAAAATATTCTGCATAATGAATCAAAACTTGGCATGAAACACCATGAAAACATATTACAACTGCTCAAATTCACCACATCACTCAAATGCATCTCAAAATCTCCATCCACTACAACTTACCTATTCCAAACTATTTTTTTCTCACTTGTAGCTTCCTAAGGACCTCAAAGATGTCACTAAATGCAAACTTAAAAATGACCATACACCTCGGGTACATTGTCACAAAACATTGTCCTAGAAATCCGCGTACTTCACTCTGATTGGTAGATTATTCTAATCTTAAAAGCATGACTATCTTGGCTGGGTCTACCAATAATCCTTCCTTGCAAATGATGTGCCCAAGTAGAGTTCCAAAGGGTGTAGAAAAGATACACTTTTTAATGTTCAAAGAGATGCTTAACTACCTACATCTCTAACAAATGAGCCTCAAATTATCACAGTGATCCTTGACTAACCCATACATAATCCAATCATATAAATATACTTGTAAGAACTTATGAATAAAATCACGAAGGCTTACAAAAATATCAAGAACATTGTCGATGCATTTTTCAAGCCAAAGGGCATAATCAGATATCCAAAACTTCCTCACTTAGTGGTGAAAGTTTTCTTTTCCTTGTATTCCTTTATGATGCGCACCTAATGGTAGCTTGAAAAACCATTTGTGAAAGAATATATCTCACGCCTAACAACTTATTAAGGATTTCTTCCATGAAAGGGGTGGGAAAGGGATCTATGACACATGAAGCATTCAACTCCTTGTAGTCCACATAGATCCTGATCTTCCCATCCTTCTTCTTACTGATAACCATGGGGCTAACCCATTTAGATTCTTCAATTGGCTCAATAATTCCATACTTGAGCATCTTATCAATTTATTCTTTCACCTTCACATGCAGGTTAGGATTCATCCTATAAGGCCTCTTCCTAACCGGGCATACGCCTTCTTTCAAATTTATCTTCATCTCACCTAAGGAAGGGTGCACTCCCTTCAACTCATGATAGCCCCATGGAAACAAGTCCTAGAAGTCACGTAATAGCTCAATGATATTTGCCACCTCTTGGTATGAACAATCATACCCAATAATTTCTTCCTTAGGCTCATCCTCCGTGTCAATATTCACCTTATTTATCTTCATGAGAGCGTGGTACGCATGTGTCTTCTCATCCGTAGAATCCATGATCTCACGTGCACCCTCTCCATGGATAGCATCCAGATTCTCTACCTCTTCATCATTAATCATGTACACTATATTTCCTTTCTCTTTCTCTTTCCAAGCATGACCCATATGTACCTCTTCTGTCTCCTCAAGATCAAGCGCGCCTTGGAATCATGCTCATGAAATAGATTTAACATGAGCTCCTCCATCTTCATGTTATCCCCAAATGTGATGCATTGCATGATATGTAATGCTGAATGGACATACCAAGCGTGCACGAATCTACACGGTGTCGAGTAGAAATTATGTACCCATAAGGAAGGAGGTAAATCCTCCTAGCCTTGTGCCCATAGTCTCTCACAATTATGGATATGTACCAAAGCCGAGTCTTACCATGAAATTCACATATGTGCGTAGGTACATTTCTCTAGAGTAAACCTAGTGGAAAAGGAAATTCTCACTTCTCACCATTCCAAAAGGCTATCTCTATGTGTATTCCACCAACACACTTCTTGTCCTACACAAGGTATAGACCAACATGTTTCATCTATCTCCTTCATAATGCCAGTGAGCCTCCATGGTGCACAAGAATGTATTGGGATTTCCATCACCAATATGCCTTAGTACCTAAGTTGATTCCAACCACCCGACCATGTGCAACCTTATCATCTTGGTGACACGTCCCTTATCTTCGTGCCATACCATCCCATACGTTTTATGAGCCCAGTTATTACAAGGAACACTAGTAGTGTCACTTACATGACTTGGCATATTCCCACCGAAGTATGCCTTCTTTCGATCATTTGAGATTTTCTTGATTGCGCACTACTTGTGCGTAAATTCGATTAAGCTCTTATTCACTATAGAGTTCAACATAAGGCTATGCCTTCTTATCATGAAGAGGTATGATCACGTGCTTGAATTTGTTTTCAAAATCATTGTATCTTTTATTAAAGCAAAACCAACATTGTTTGTATAACACCGGGCTACCCAAGTAATGATGGAAATTTTTCTACTTTAACAAGCTCTAATACCTCAAAGTATATAGTAGACTTGGCTCCTTGAATAATAATGGATACATCCTTTAGTACCTCAATATGCATAGCCTTAGTTTTGTTTTCCATATATAACACATTCGAAGATGGTTGTAATGTAGGAATCCCCATCATATTCCATGCTTCCGAGTCATTACATTTACCTCAAAGATTCGTATTGTTAATATATTGCTTACTAACCACCCATCAATAACTACATCAAGTGTGATCTCTTTATCAAATTCATGGTCCTGAGGTGGTAGATTTACATGAAGTATCTACCTCTCGGCTCAACTCGATGCATGATACCTTCTCCTGAAGCCATTCCCCTAGCAACGAAATAATATTCTCTTGGCACAACATGTTACGCACATCCTTCTACGGGGCTCAACATGATTTTCACATTCCCTCTTGTATGATTTCTCTTTTAAGCATTGTATTTCACCCTGTAGATCTCTAATAACTCCCATAGTCTCTTGGTAGACTTCTTTCTAATGCTCTACGTCCCTGGTACTTAACATGTATCACTTTCTCCCTCATGATGAGTAGCTTGGTCTTCTCGAGCCTCTCATGCACTTGTTGCCTCGGCATGCATTATAACCAACATGGGTTGCAATTATGGATCATGAATCTTCTTAGGCATCCATTGATCAACATTTGTGCATTGCACCTTGATCATTCATGTGTCCTTGTCCTTATTGTCGTTTTACTCATGTGCTCATATAGGTATGGGAAATCCTCTAACTTATGCTACTTCCCACACCATGAGAAATTTGTATTTTGAGGGAAATCTCATTGGTAATGATCGGGAGACCCACAAGTGTAACAAGATCTTCTAATAAACCTTCTTGTTCTACCACCGTGACCTTGACCTTGATATCCTCCTCGGAAGCCTCCATTTCTATTATCTCTATTGTTTCACCCTTCATTATGTTGTCCTTCCTACTCCTTGGATATTCTTGCCATAGTAGTATGGCACACTCCTATTCCAATGGCTTCATGGATATGATCAATCATTGTGCAATCAGCTCTGTTGTGGGTATGGGCATGGAAAATCTTACAATATATGGATACATTATTTTGAATCATGCACTTCAAAAGAAGACAGTTTCGGACATCATGGTCCAAGTGGAAAAATTCACAATCCAGTAACAACGCGCGTGAACAAAGTTGAGCGGGAAACTATCCTTAGTATGTCTCTCAACCTCACAATCAGTGCACCATATACCACTACATGTCTTGTGTCTTGAGTTAGTAGAGAAATTCTCTAATAATTTTTCCATGGCTATGATCTCGCGCCTCTAATAATAGGCTTACTCTAATATTAACACTTATAACGCCTCGGTGTACAAAGTGGCTTCTAAGGCCTCACATAGGTCCACATATGTCTTATGAGAGAGTTCTCTTTGAAATGGAGTTAAAAATCCTCCAACAAAACATTGTGCATGTTGAATTTGATGTATATCATATGACAAATTAGACAACATACTCTTAAAATATGTGCCACCCTCATGCTTTTAGAAAAACCCTATTTGATATCCTTGAGCACACTAATGCTTTGTTGTTTGAACTCTGCATATGTGAAACTTAGCTAAAAATGCAATGCACAAAGCATTATATTCCACCACAATTTGATGTGGATCATACTTCCTATACCAACTATGTGTGCACCCTTGAAGATTAGTGGAAAATTGACTTTCCTTCCTATCTAAAGTTGTAATTCATTTAGCATGTCAAAACAGCTTCTCACTTATGCACATTCTTTGTTGTATCTTTAATGCCTCTATACTTTAGTAAGAAAAGATATATCCCATAGTAAAATTGAGGTGTTGGTTGCATTAGTTGCTGAGATGGTGGTTGATGTGGTTGTGGTTGTGGTCCCCATCCAACAGATCCGCAACTGAACCCCCTCCTCCATGTGGTGGCTGACTTGATCCACTTGATCCTCTCGCATCCCTCCTACAGGCTTTGGTCCAGTTGATGAAATTACTTGTGTCCCAGCTTTTAGTACTAAGTCTGCAAACCAATGATCTGTGTTGTCATAGCTTCTACTGAATTAATTTCAATCATCTGTGTGCCAATAATCTTTCTTAACGAACCACTTGAAAATAATCCTACATAGTTACTCCAAACAATGGCACCGACTATGTTGCCATTGGTATGCTACTAACTTGATTCCCTTATGAATTTAACGTAAAATGATATCTACTCATCTCTACTTTCTTACCTGTACTAGCCTACTTCTCAATGAATACCTCTAGATCTAGAACACCATGTGTAAGGGATAGGTGGCTAGGTGGGACCGCATTCACGCCGTGGTCCTTAATCTTTCCTCTAATGCACTCTCATATGAAGCCAAAGGGTATTCTCTAATGTTCTTTCCCAAAGTTGGGAGAGCCTGATGGTGTGGCTCCTCGTCTTCCATGAGAGCTTCAAAACCTTTGCGATCCATCATCCTCCTCAACTCTAGTGCCTCCTCAATCTCCCACGCACGTACCATGTCCCTCTCTCACACTTCATTAAACTTGAGTTATCTTTCCTCTCTTTTCTTTCTGCCACCAAGTCCACCATATTTCTCCACACCTGATCCTACCCCTATGCACAGTAGGGGTTTAGCTAGCCATGGGTAGGATTTCTAAATCTAGTTCTATAGTCAAAATCTTGATCGATAATGGTATAACGCACAAGTAAGATCCTTTGGGCTTGTATAAGAATATGAATTCAACTTCCTCTAGACACAAATATGTAGAAATAGCGTACTCCAATGTATAATTATGCAACACTCCAACCCACCAACAATCTACAGCTCTAGTCCACTCCACATCTGCATAAAAATAGTCTAGTAATCATCTGTGTCCAAAGCTTTGGCCTAGGACCCAAATTCTTCCCTAATGTGTATGTTATCAGCCACTCATACAATTCTACTAGAAAGAAGCTGAAGAACGTCTCATAGAGCTCACGATAAGTATTATCTTCCACCCAACTTTGTGCATTGAAATCAGGTCCATGTTATACCACCGCACAAACTTATCTTGTCGATTCTACCTAGCTTTCAATGATCTCTAGAGTCAATCGATACACCATTTGTATGGAACATCTTGACGAGAAAAATCGAAAAGAGTTCCCAAAAAAGGAACCAAAATGTATTATTTATTTCCCATACAAGTGCTAAACGTGTTGGCACCTTATCCAACAAGACTTAATGTTCACCCGAAGCACGTGCAACTACCAAATCCTTCATTTGTATTTGCTTTTCAAGATGTTAGCATGCATAATCATAGTGTTATCTAAATAAATACTCATTCAATCATACTAAACAATAACCTTCATTCGTTTGGAAACACATGTAATAAGAAAACATAATAGATCAAAAAGTTACGAATATCAATTACACCATGAAAAAATCCATACTCAAACATATCAATGATCATAATCCATCCACCTTATTCCATTATAACAAAAGTATTAAATCACAAAAGCTGAATGCATGATCAATGTACCAATATTCTTGGAACATTCATAAGCATCAAACCATAGATCATGAAATTCTCCACAAATGGATAACTAAGGACTGGTAACTCTTGGTACCAAAACAATGGCGTACACAAATATATATCGGGTGAGGTCTTTCCCTTCACCACCCATGGACTTCCTAATAATAGGCATGCCAAAAATACACTATATGCATGCTTTACAAAACAACTAATAATAGACTATTGTATAAATACAACTTGTTTGTATCCTATTAATATCCTCCATGTATGTGTTCAATCTCGCATGTTCATTCTCCAAAAATAGCCTTTTCTTGGCTGCCAAGTTATCATGATTTTATCTCTTTTCTTGGTTAACACTTCATCTTTCTTTTCTATTTTTATCCCGTAATATGCAAAATCAGCTACGTCCCTAAGGTTACCTGCTCCGGCGTGAACCTCTGAATTTTTCCTATATTACCTGTGTGCACACCTTTGTGCCTACCAAGGCGTGTGACATAGATCATCCCACATGGCATGTACTTATTCAATTTATCTCACTCAAACAACAACGCCATAGCCAAAATGGAACTTAAGTGACCAAAATAACCAAGGGGGTTATTTTGGGAAGCAATTAGTGACTTTTGGGGACATCTGTCTACTAGATGAAGAAGACCCGTAGCCTTAAAGAATTCATTAGGCATGGAGTCATCCTGAAAACATGATATTTTGATCTATAACTTGAAGAATTCACCCCTAAAGCTAAATGAAGCACTTCTGGATTATTTATTGAACTTTTAGGGAATTTGTGTGAGAATTATTGATACTACCTCTTCTAAAACCTAAAAAATTATTCACACAGAGAGTTCCATTCAAAAAGCAATAAAATATCACGCGCAAGGGCATGAGAGAAATAAAACCTATTCTACCAACAAGATACTACAAGTGAGGTGCACTTGGACAAATTGAAACTACTCTAATATCTACAAGATGTGATGAAACAACTTAATGGAAATTTTTGAGATAAATCCCATTGACTGAGATCTGTAATGCATCTCCATCAAGATGATAAACCTTAAAATGGTTGGCCTCACTACAAGAGTTGATGATATATGGCCCACTCCAAAGTGCATCAAACTTTGAATGATGCTTTGGTTTAGCTCATAACATCCCATTTCAAGACCAGATCACCCACTATGAAAAAACCTAATCTCTAGCCTTCCGGTAAAACCACCGTTTAGTTGACTTATGATGTTGTTCTAATCGATTATGGAAAAATTGATCAATTCTTCAATTTTAATTAACCCCGCCATTCGACCTCTCCTTGATATGTGCCCACAAGTTTTAAGCTGTTGTCTAGCTCTAGTGAAGGAAATTATAAAGATAAAGGGGGATCACCTCTTTTCCATAGACAAGTGTGTAAGGTGAAGTAAAATTTCATTTTTCATCGCAATTTTATCACCTAGAGAATGCACGATATCTTTTTATGCCTCTCCTCTAGTTGATATCCATTGTTTATTTCATTATTCGATCAAGTTCTTATTTGTAGACTAAACCAAGCCATTACCTTGAGGGTAGTAATTGGAATAAGTATTCAAATAAATTCCAAGGCTAAGAGCCTAATTAGAGATTTTAGTACCAAGGAAGGATTTTTCATTATCGAGATGATGGTTTGAGGAATGTCAAACTTAGTCACAATACCTTCAAGGAATTCAAAGATAATCAATCAATTGTTTCCTTAAGCATGACATATTCTCGTCCATATACTTGAAATAATGTTTGCTATAAAAACCCATTTACGAGTAGTGCTTGGAGGAGGATTGATCATTCCAATGAAGTCAAGAACCTTTTGGGAGAACAATTGATTCACTTAGATTGGATAGAGGGGAAACATGAAATTCTTGTTTTCTCGTGAAGAAGGCACATTCTTTACATGTTCGACCCACTTGTGCATGTTAGCAAACAACGTAGGCCAAAAATATCATTCCTTTATAATTTTCATTACCGCTACTTTGGAAGAGAAGTGTCCACCAGAGAATCCATCATGAAATTCATCCAACATCTTGTCAACTTGAGTGCCATCAATACATCTCAACAACACACCATCAATGGTTCTTTTGAAAAGAACAACGTCAATTAGTGCATAAGGAATAGATTGAAGTCTAAGATGCCTTTTCTTTACTTTGTCTAGGACAGGAGGATACACGCCAAAATATAGGAATACCCAACTATGTGCATTAGGTATATCTTCGTTTTTCCAAGATTCATCGCGTAAAAGTTCCTTATTGATAAGAAAAGAAGTTTCCTGATCATTTTCAACATCTATGGAAATTTTCTCACAAATTGCTCTTCATCTTACCAGTTTCATGGCTTTGATAACCACATCATACTCCATGATTTTGGTCACCCATATGGCTCTTTTCTCACTAATTTTTGCTCCCATAATGAAGTCTCTCACACTAGAGTGTGAAACTAGAACTTTGACATGATTTTTGGTGAGCATAATTTTGAACTTATTCAGCATGCGTATGATGGTGAATACCCATTTTTCTATGTGATTGTATTTTATTTCATAATCCTTTATTTCCTTATCAAGAAATCCATTGGACTCTCCAACACTTGATCATTTTTTTGTGTCAAAACAACAACAAAACTAGTATCATCTCCATGTGCATAAAGGAAAAAATTCTTAGAACAATTAGGATTGATAAGTGTTGTGGTGTGAGAAATTTCTTACTTGATTTTGATAAAGATTTCCTTTCCTTCATTTGTCCACTTGAATAATTAATCTTTCTAGAGCATGAGAGTGCTAGGCCTAACTAATCCTTAAAAATTAGGAATGAATCTCATAACAAAGTTGATTTTGTCAAGGAATGACTGCAAGGCCTTCTTGTGAGATGGAAAAAGAGAGACAAGATAGATGTGTTTTTTTAGAATCTAGAAAATACCCTCCTTTGAAAAAAAATGTCCCAAAATATTTTCTTGAGGGACAACATAGTTACACTTCTTGGGGTTAATAGACATATCCAATTCTCTCGCATATCTCAAAGACTTTTTAAGATGACTGATGTGGTCATTGCTTCCGCTTTGAGAAGATAGTTATGTCATCCAAGTAAATTAGGATAAATTCATTGATGTAGCCCTTGACGGTAATGTCCATCACTCTTTGAAATGTGACACTTGAATTTGAAAAACCAAAAGACATTTTCTAATAGGTATATTTTCCCCATTTGGTTATAAATGTAGTCTTGAATTTATCTTCTTAACAATGATTTAATTGAAACGTGAGTATCCATCAAGCATGGAAAACCTTTGCACACCTGCCATGGTCTACAAAATATGCTCCATATAAGGAAAAGGATAATTATCCTTTAATGAAGCCTTGCTTAAGTCTTTGAAATGAACACAAAGTCTGATTTCACCTTTATTATTTCTTACTGGAACAAGATTTTCCACCCAAGTAGAGCACTTGATAGGAATTTGTTTTTCCTTGATAGGTTTGTATAACTCCTTCCTCATGAGAGGCTCTATCTTAGGATTGATAAACATTTACCTATGCCTGATGGGCTTGATGTTAGGATCAAGGTCAATGGAGATTTGAGAAACACTTGGATCAAATCCCTTAAGGTCTTGATAATCCCATGAGAAGATATCACCGTATTTTTAACACAATGAGATGAATGATCTCGTAAACTCTTCAACTTTGGAATTATCCATAGAATCAAAATTAATCGATGTTGTTCTACTTTCTATTAGAAAATAACAGAGATAGCTAGTGAATGAATTATACTTGTGCTTAGAATCAATAATTTATAGAAAGGGAAAGAATATAGACTCATACACCAACACTTTTATCCTGGAAAACCTCCAGAGGAGAAAAACTAGTTGGGAAGGGAAATTGCTCTTTCTTCCCACTTTTATTGGCCAATTCAATAATAAGTATAGAAATTACAATAAGTATGAAAGAGAAGTAGATAATATCTCACAATTTCTCCCGCTTACTTGCTTCCTCTCGACTCAATTACTTCTTGCTTCTAAAATCACAATTACAACACTAAGAGCTTATTACTCACTTGCTTCATTCTTTGATGATCTTTGTTCTCTTCCATAACATGCATTTAAAGCCTTTCTCATGTCCCCCATGCACTTTGGATAATGGGAAAGGTCATGGAGGAGAAAGGAAACAAAAACCATTCAAAATCGGAGGCTCTTCATTTTCGGATCTTGTTTTCTGCTCGAGAGAGCCAGGACCACCGCCCTATGCAGACCGGCGGTCCTAGGACCGCCACCCTGGTTAGGCAGCAATGGTCATGTTAATTAAAAGACAGAACCTTCATGTATCATTTTTTATTCTTCTTCGTGTTGGATGATTTGATAAAGTAGAGTCATTTTGGATCCCTATAGATCAATGAAGGTCTGCTTTCTCACCTTCGCACATACCTTTTCAAGCGGAAACTCTTTGTTGCATGTAATAGTGATTAGTTGGTAGTCTTCTTTCTTTGATGTCATGTTCCTTTCTTCTCCTTTAAATTCATCATCAAGATTGCAAATATGATCTAAGGTGACCAATACTTTGGTAATTTTTTTTTCTTCAAATTTGAATAACTTGATCACCATAGTATCATCATGCAAATGAGATTGCATTTTTGAAGAAAACTCAACTTCATTTTGAATGAACTACATAATTTTCATATCACTGTCAAATACCTACCAGCTGGTTTCATTATATGGAACTAATGGCCTGACCAAAACTTTGATATGTTATGCATTACCTTGGGCAAGGTCCTCAACTAAGGATAATTGTGAACCAAGGGATTCCATCCGATATGCTTCTTTGTTAAACTTCCTTAGAACCACCTATAAATTGAGAGCATCAAATCTCTTGAAGAGATCCCAAAATCTATATTTCTCACTTGGTGGATAACCAATTTCATGTTGCCAAAGATCTACAATGCCTTGATTTGTCTTTTCTCATAAATAAGAAGACCATGTACCAATTATATTCTCGATACATTGTTGGATCATGCAACCGCAACCTATGCACAAATAAATTCTCATTATTAGGATAAATGAAAACAACACCTTCACATATGCCATTCATACTTCTAGAACCATCAAAGAACATCTTCCATAGTCTAGAAGTATCATTTCCTTTTGCTTGAGGCGGGGTAGGAAACGTGTATTCTTCTTCAAGGATGTAATTTGTTCCAAGTCTAGTTTCCACAATTGTATCATAAAGATAAAATTCATAATTCTCCTTGGCCCATTTGTCTAACAAAATATCAAGGATTGAAGGAGGGATATGATGCTCTATTAGAACTGAATCTTGTTCTTGCTCTTCTTGAATGATGTAATTTTATTGGAGAGGAGAATTTTCATATGAATAAACATGATAGGAAAATATGGGCTTAGCTTGTATGGTAAATCTAGTACTTGTACCTAGTTCTTAGGAGCATATGAAACCAGTCAAGAAAAATAACCACCCTCATTGGATGTGAAATATATTGATAGGAAAATGAAAAACAAAGGAGTAAAATCAATGAATGACACATCTTAAGTTATGGTAAGACTTGGACAAACATGAAGGGTTAAATTAAGGTCTTTAATGAATCCTAATATGTTTACAATAGATCCATCAAGTTGTAAGACTCCTTTAGAGACATGGTTATACTTAAGACCTAGGATATCAACAATTTTCTTAGGCATTACAGAATTATTAGCCCCTAAGTCAATCATGCAATTTTGAACAAGATGTTTACCTACTATCAAGGACATATAAAAGGGTGTGGTTTTCAAAAATTTACTTACTTGTTTCTCCTCTTCTTGGCATAGATTGACACTCGCTTGAGTTATTTGAATAACTAGAACAACTTGAGAGAGTTGTGAAAGAGGTCGTGCTGTGATGGAATAACCAATGCATCCCACATTATAACATTTACATTTTTCTTCTTCATTTGATCAACAATGTTGAATGAAAGACCCATGGACTTGTATATTTGAGGCACAACATTATCTTTTCTTGAATGTTCAAGAGGTGAGATAGGTGTTTTTGGTCGCACAAAGAAATTATTTGTTAGGGGATTTGCACACATAAATTCATGTGAAACATCACAAGGAACTTTGCGCGTCTTTAGAAGATAGCCCATAAATGTTGGGAGGATTTACACCATCTTCCTTTGATGTATGAATATTAGTTTGATTAATAGCAGATGAAGGTTGATTTTTGGTTTCCGATACTCTTTCTTGGACCTTGTATTATCAACAACCCGTGCACGGGTCTCTTTGAACTATTCATGAATTGATTCATTGTGTAGAATTAATCAACCCAAAAGAATATTATACTAGTCTCAAAGTGAACTTATTGGTATTATTCATTTCTAAGCTCGCATGATTTTATGGATGGCTCATGTAGATTGGAAGCATTTTGGATCATAAAGGCTAATGCACACAACATTTGTACAATTATTTTGATTGTGTGGAAAATCAACATTTGTACATTTGTACAAGGAAATCACCATTTTTTTAAAACCATATTGTTCTTAAAACCATATTGTTCTATATTGGAACCAATGCTTTTCTTGAACTAAGAGCAGGGAAGAGGCTATGCAGGGATCAACCACCGAAGAGGAAGGTGTGAATTAGGAACTTTCTATTTATCTTTTTCTGATTTTTCCCATACTTTGGATTTGTATACCGATTTCTAAAGGGTTGATAGCTTTGATTGAATCCTTAGTTAGAATTATTCCTAAAGGATTATGCTTGCTATTTTTCTAAAGATATGACTTTGTTAGACAAATTTCTAATCAAATATTTCATTTCTTCATCTTCCTTATGATTTAGGGAGAGTATGATGTGGAGGAAATGGGTTGGGAACTCTGCTAAGGAATTGGAGCAATAGAAAGCTGAGAAGCTTGAGGCAACTCAGGGAACAAAGGCATAGGTAATCTAGGGGATATTTTACCAGTCTGTATTAGATATTTTTCAGCTCTAATAGCTATTAGATATGCATTAGGTAACTACATAACACCCATAGATTGTATCATGACAATAATATCATAATTTAATTCTCTTAAGAAATAAAGGAAGACACCTTGTGGAATTGGTATAAAGAGAAGGGGAATTTTGTCCCATGTTTTCAGAAATCTAAAATTGAAGAAAACAATGAGCACACTAAGAGTTGTCTTGATTATTAATAGTTGTTCTAACAAGGATATGTTGTCTACTTTATCTTCAAACTGATTGCATAAGGCCGTGCCAAGATCATCCTAATTATGAATAGAGGCATGTCTTAAGCTTCTATATCATTAAATTTCTTTTACTTTAAGTGAAGAAGATAAAAGTCTGATTACAACATCATCTTATGTGACTAGATGAACTGAATAGATATTTGCATTATCCAATGTGATCAACAAGAGTAGTTAGATTTTCACCAGTGAAAAATAAAATATTTTTTAGTATAGCCACATGTATGTCATGTTGTGCATTAAGAGCTAAGGGAATACCAACATTGAAGCTAAAAAGGGTAGATTCCTCTCGACGCGTCATGATTCTCGATGGGTCTTAAGACTCGGGATGAGTGCGTGAAAGGTCTATCTAGTGGAGGAGTGGAAATATCCCTATGCATGGGAGATGGAGATCTGTGTGCCACTCGCTTCTTGTTCTTATATGAGATAACTGTTGGTACTCAAAATATTCACCAACCACTATGCATTGTCTAGTTTATATTCTTCTCATGAAAGATACACTCTATCCGTTGAAAAAAGTGGATATGAATGTCGTGATTCTCTAGATGTGTTGAAACAAGCATCTAAAGGATATAAATCACCAAGTCACACACCAAAAATTAGCGATTATGAAATGTGATCTTTCGATACTCATCCCACCGCGCACCAAAATTGTTAGAGCTCAAAATTTCACCCATAATGAATCAAGATGATCTAGGGATTTGAGGAAACATTGGAATGCCTCTAAGTTATGGGACTTGCACTCAAGAAAAACCTCCAAAGAAGTACAAATTCCTTTTCTTATTTCTATAGCTAAAACTACTCCTAAGAAAATAAGTGTAGCTATCTAACTCTACTCTATTATTCCAATAGAGTAGGGAGAAAGGGAAATTCATGAGACTGAAATCCTAAACTAAGGGGAGGTGATAACCACGTAAAGAAGGGGAGATCACTCTAGGATGAGTGAAAATGAAAGAAAAATTGCAAAGGTTAGGAAAACATACATGTCATAGTCTAAAATAACATTCAAACTCTCACTCTCATGGAACACAATAGAAAAAAACCTTATAGAAGATATAAAATATGCATAACATACCAATATTGCAAAAGAAAGGAAAAAGATGAAATAAACTTAGGTTAGGGAAGATAATTTCCACAAAACATAACATTAATTTCTTCAAATGAATACACAATTGATTACAATGAAGGAAGGGGGCAAGAGAATCCACAAGAAGTATCCCATATCTGAGGCCTGCAACTCAAAATGCAAAAATTAACTACTCAATAATTCCTTGCATTCTAAGAGGGTCCCACCTTTTCAAATGGGCATTGTTTCACACTATATATAAGAGTAGCAGAGGAGAGGAAGGAAAGAGAGGGAAAACTTAGATTCCAACTCATAGCCACTAATGACATGCATTAAATGCATGTAAATCAACATGTAACTATGTCAAATCCACTTCTCCACGTCAATTTTCTTGTGGAAGAAGGAAAGAGGCCATATCCCATGAAATATTGGTTGTTGACTTGACAGAAATTGTGCATTAATGACCTAAATCATGTTCTCCAATTTTCACCTACCAAGTCCTACAAAAATCTGATTTTGAAGATCCTAGCGAGTAGCCTACATCAACGGATTTCCAATGAGACCAAGTGCACATGATTTCAAGCTATGTGGAAGGATTTATGGCAATTTGAACATTTTTAGTGTAAAGGAAAACACGCAAGACATGTGGTATGATTTGATTGGTCGCGGGGTTTTTAAGTTCACCGCAAGTTGTGTTTTCCACGTGTCACACTTGCATTTTATACCGAGATCACCACATAGTTGGAACTTTTCTATTTGTCTTTATGATATGCACTTCATTAGCTAAGTCCCAATAGTTGGACACGTGGCATGCTAGGATTGGCGTGGAGGTTACTACCTTAGGTGCATACATGTGAGGTTGGAATGAAAGGGAAAGGATGCACAAGAATTCCGCCGAGTGCGTGAGAGGGGGTGCATAGGGATTGGGAAGAAGAATTCATATTTTCATAGATATGAAAATGTGCAAGGGAAGTATGAATGTCTACTAAAAGGAAGCGTGGAATTTTGAGGAAAGGTGGCCCATGGAGCATGTAAAGAAGAAAAGGGAGAGTGCGCAATGCAAGGATCTGTGAAAGGGAATGTGTAAGGAAATAAATATGTGAAGGGAAAAGATTACGTGTAAGGGAGTGTGTGAGAATTAGGAAGGGAAATACGTGTGCGCCAAAGGCACAACAAGGATTTGTAAAGATGCAAGGAAATCTGTATGCACCCAAAATTACATTTGCTACATTATCGGAAAATAGTTACAAAAGTCCCCAATGATAATTCACATCCTTTCGTAATATGTTCGAGCTCTTAAATCCATCTCAGTAGTGTATATTTTTTCCTAGACGTCCTTAGCTTTTCCATGCTTTTTCTAGTTTCTTGCTCCATTCTGTGCATGTTTTGGCCTTTAGTGCCAAGATCACTTCCTACCTAGGCGGTGGTTCTAAAACCACCGCCTAGGTAGGGAAGTGGTCCTAAGTGATTTTTCCATATTTCGTCATGTGTGTTTTTAACATGCGACGATTCACTTAACTTCACTTTTAGGATGCATTTGTGAACTGATTTGTCTAAAAATAGTTTTGATTACTTGGTTCTCCTATTTTTGCATGTGCTTTAGTTAGTTGGAACTACCTCTTCTTGCCTTGTGTATGAAGGCACATTCCAACCCCAATTCTTATATATTCCATGCTTTTGTTCAAGAAAAAGGCCCGAGAATTTTGTGTATCTTGCATAGTATTGTTGTCACGATCTTGCTGGAAATTGCATAACCAATCTCTATTCACTTACGTTATCTCTCTTCCACATGTATTGCAACCAGACTACCTTCAAGCTGCCATTGCTCAAGCACCTTCTCCTACTACTTCCTTTGCATTCCCAATTCCTTGGACTCATATGGACACACAAAGAAATAAAGGGTAAACTGAGGGGAAAAATTACTACATAGCCGGATTTACCTCTCATTCATGAATTCCAGGTTGGAGTTGTTTTATTTCCTTCATTGATGTAATTTATCATTGTTATATCATATCAAATAGAGTATAAATGAATCTCCTTTCATTTGCAAGTAATTAGTTAATTTCAAAGAGGGTTTGAATCTTTCATAGTAACCCACGGTGACGGATCCTCTTCTTCCCATCCCTGTGGATCTGAAGGAGAGCATATTTGTAGGAGGTTGTCTACATATCATAGATCATTTGGGAAAGTTCTTGTTTTAAGTTAGTTTAGTTTCAATACACTCATGACAGGTGAATAACCACACCGGGTTATCTTGCTTATTTAGTTTTGGTGTAGAAACATTTGAATTATTTAGAATAGAAGTATATTGTTATTTGTGATTGTAAAATTTCAGTTTTGTAACTTGTTTAGATTAGTTTTCCTTTCAGCAGTAGCATAGATTGTTAATTTCATTCAGTTTACATGGACACTTCAAACTAGTTTAGCACTTAGATCCAAGTTAGGAAAACAAATCATAGCGAATTTACTCTACCCATTCATAGCCTCTAAATACCCCCTTTTCCAATTATGCTATTGGGAAATCACACTACCAGATCTTAGTCATTGATCCTCCTATAGTTAGCCACACACATTCAACATCAGCTGCTCTGGCACAACCTTGGGGGGTCGAGTGTAGTTAAAGGTTGCATGTCAATTTTCATTTGTATAGAAACCCTCAAATGCTCAACTAGGAGTGCACAATGTTCGGGATAAGATCAATGCACATAGGGATGCGATGAAGGGAAAGGGATGAATACCTGTAAAATTTTGAAGGATGAATTTGAGTGTGTGAAGTATGCACAAAAGAAAGTGAGAGGAAGGGGAAGAAGAAAGGAGGAGCACATGAGGGCGTGTATGAAGAACTACAACCAAGGAAATACATAAAGAAAAAAAAATAGCGGCACGTGTAACCACAAAAATGATGTCGAGCTAGAATGGAACTATTATATGCCAAAAATAACTAAGGGGGTTATTTTGGGCAACAATGATGAAAATGAAGAAGAATAGGAAGAAGTTTTTTAAGTTTCATCTCGTGATTTGGGGAAAGCATGTGCTTATAGACCCAATTTGAATATACGAAGACCCTCTCATCCTCATGTAAATACAAGAGTTGTCTCCACATCACAATATTCTCTTCCTCGCTTAGCTCTTGGAATGAAATCTACATGCACATTTTTAGGTGAGATTTCAAATACCTCATTCTCTTGGGTCCAACCCATGATTGAGAGTAAAAAGAGGAAAACTCAATAAAAATTTGAGGTTCCTAATTATGATGTTGTGGCTGCACTTCTTGGTACTTCTCCTCCTGCCAAGAAAGATAAGAAAAATTCTTGCTTGGTTACTTGATACATCATGCCAATAGTTGATAAGAGTGAACATGAGGATTTTACAACTAATTTTGAGCTTACAAGGATATCTTTGGGGGAATCTACTCCTAAGGGAGATGTGCATAACTTGAAAGAAATAGTCTTTAAGGTAATTTAAAGAGTGAAAAAGGTAAACAAACTCAAGAGTAGTTGGAGGAACAAGTGCATACCCTCTCCACCTACATCAAATCTTTCCTCTCTTCCGATACTACTCCCTTAGATCCTACTCCCTTGGCTTCTCTCCCAACCTTTGCTATAACAATTGATATTGATATGAAGGTGGTAGCTAAAGTACATAAACATACCATCCAAGGGAAAGTTGTTGAAGCCTGGGTGGAAAAAATACTCATGACTGGTCTTCAATTCATTGATGAAGGGTGTAGGACCTATGATAATATAATTATTGCACAAAAACAAATAAACTCGGGATTGAGAGTATCAAGAAGGAGAAAAATATATGGGTAGATGTAATCCAAGATCTTTGCATCATGGCTCTCACATATGAGAAAATTCTTCTTTTAGAGAAAATATTTGATGATGTCAAGAACAATATGTCTCACACATGGTCCTTTAGTGTGGAGTGGAGAATGAAGGTTCTTGAGGAGGCTTCCATAGATTTACAAAACATCATTCAAAAGGTAGTATATTAGAAATCCAAAACCTTTGCTGATTTCATAGCTCTCTATTTTAATATCTTTCAAGAAAATTCTTCTCAACAGAACTCAACAGACAAAATCAAAGAAAAATTTACCAAATTGATCAAGGAAGATTTGTATAAGACTGAAAATCTCAAAAAATATAATATTGAAGAGTTATTTGAGCTAAACAATGTCATAGTTGAAGCTTCCTGAGGCCTCGGCTCAATATGGTGGAACAAGCTATGAAATGGAGAATTCATTGGGAAGCTGGATGACCAATCTAACCAACACAATTATTTTGAAGGAATCAAATATCACTCGCAGTGACAAAGTTCAAAATGCAATTGTTAAAGTTTAAAGTACTAGCTTATTCTATTTCTTATCTTCCTTCTTCAAACACAAGTTAGAACTAATTGATATATTTCATTTTCAAATTTTACTTGAAAAGACAATTAAATGTAAAATTCATTTAAAAGTGACTTAACTAATTCGAGTAAATATTTCCCCCTCTTGCCTATAAAAGGCTTATTTTTCATTTGTAAAGGGGTTGGATGCTAGTTAGTTGATGTAAAAGGTAGAATTGTTGAATAATAAAGAGAACTCCTCATTTTCCCTATGTTTCTATATTTTACTCATATCTCTCAATACATATATTTTAACCGGGCATCACCCTTACATCACACATTAATATTAATTTAATCACTTTAATTAAATTAATACTCATCCTCACTTTATTCATTATTTAATTATCTTAATTAAACCAATTTCCACCTCACCTAGACACCTCACCCCACCACCTCACCTAGACACCTCATTATAAACCTATTTTTAGTATCTATCTACTCACCATAACTAACTAAGACTTAGTTCAACCCTAAAAATCAATGCCTATTATTCCTCTAACCACATTCCCACTCATTAAAAGATAACATCCATTTTGATCCATGATAAATGGATAGACCTGCCCAAATGATTGCAAGATCTGTCATTTTTAGTAAACCTAGGGAATCCCACCTTAACCGATGCTGGTCATCCCAAAACCATGCCGCCGGTCAACCAAAACCATCGTCGGTTACCATATAACCATTTTGGTAACCTTGTTTGAGAGGTTGGCCACATTCTCAAATTTTGGGAGCAAAAGGAGATCTACATGCAAGAAGAACCAGAGCTCTTTCACACATCCAAGCAGCCATAGCCAACATCAAGACAGATCCAGAGGTATCGCTCTCACGGTAGCATTCTCGGGAAGCACCACCACGGCACCAAGCTCCATCCCACCGATCAATCATCACCACCACCCAGCCATTGACCTACAACATCAATAAGTGTGTTTATCACCTATGTCATTCCATCCTTGTTCTATTTTAAAGGTTTTTTTCATCTCTGTTATCATTTTCTATTAGCATCTCCATTCCCCCACCATTCACTTTCCTATAAACTCAACCCTTCACCACCATACCATTTGATCATCTATACATGACCTTTATACATCTCTGAGTGTTCCTAAGATCCCCACAGACCTCACCATTCCCCTTTTTATCTCTTTCTAACCTCAGACCAATTTCCACAATCAGATCTTATTGAGTTCCTATCATCCCGAACCGTATCGACGATTGGTTACCCATGACCATCGTCGGTTCTCTCTAAACCATCATCGGTTATATCTGACCGATACCGGTCTCTGTGTTTTGGCCATCCTATCAATAACAAAACCTAAGAATCTTCACCCAAACAACCTAAGTGACCCAGAACCCGACCCTAACCAGTACCAGAACCCTGACCAACTACCCCACCTCTAGATCTGATCATAACCTAGCTTATTATGTTAGATTTTTTTATTGTATTTGGATGAGATACCTAAATCATATCAATTACAGTAGGATTCTATTTACTTACATTATTTCTTACATTAAATTGTATTAAATAATGGGTTGACTACCACCGAGGAAGTATCACACTTCCTAGATCTAGCACACACGCTAGGCAGCCCACTGACATATATTATTTAATCCTCTTTTTTTGTGGTCTTGTTGTGTATTTTAGGTAGTTCCTCCTAGCCAAAAGGAAGCTCTCACAGTCAACATTGGATCGAGAAGTCAAAATGCGTGCACAACCTTCAAACCAACCATCACAATAGGTATTCCTCCTTGCCCACACCCTTATCTATTTCATCACATTCAAAAACTTAAAGAAAATGGTGAAACATTTTGGCACACCCAGTGGGACCCTCTCTTGGGTTCATTGCATTTTTCTTCATATAGGGAAAATTTTTTGTGTGTTTCTTTCATTTCAAAAATTACACATTTAATCTTCTCCCTAGTAATATTCCTTTCTTCTAATTGTCTAAATGACATTTGTCATTTGGGGCTTAAAATGAACCACTTCTTCTTTCTTGCATTGCATTAGTGAAAAAGCATCCCTCTTCCTGTTCATCATTTGCTACATCAAATATCATATTTTGATTTGGGTATTAAAACACTTGCATTGCATTCTGATTTTGTGCATTATAGCTCACATTAAAAATGAGGGCAACCTATACACTGGAAGTCATGCCCAACTGATGGTTGACACAATTGAACCATAAAAAGAACTTGCTTCTCTCTTTTCTCTTGCCAAACTACACAAAAATTTGAATATACACACCTTCTTAAATGACATCTTACCTGGGAATGCTTATCAATGATCACACGATCAGAGGATTGATAGGTAATCCCTAGCTGGTTATCTCTGTCTAGTACCCCATCAGAGGAAGGACCCCCCACCATAACATAACCTGAAACCTCACCCTCTAGATTTCCTTTTTCATAGGATGCCTTCCCAACCAAAAAAACTTTTCTAAATTCACGTGTCAGTCATAAATAGCATAAGCTACAACAAATATAAAATTCACTTTTAGGACTACGTGTTTTCATAGCTTTGTGCTTGACTTGCATTTTGAGGTGAGAGGATACATTTTCTTCATCTTTATTTTTCCTTTCACACTCTACCATCATAGTTGGAGTATTCTAACTTTCTCTGAGTGTGTCAGGGCCTCATCCTATCATACCCAGGCTTCTGGGTTGATTCTTCATACAATCTAAATTCACAACACCTCATTTTTCTTCATTCTTCATTTCACAAGAATATGGCATCGGTCATCAAGATCAGACATCATCATTTTACATTGACCGACATCGGTTTACCAAACCGGCATCGGTTCCTTGTTTTGTTGGATCAGTTTATCCAGAGAACACTCATCTCACCTTCTTTTTTATCTCTAAAATTTTTGTGTGTCACCATACTCTATATTCTGATCATAGTCCTCCAATACAGTCTCCTATGTCTAACAATCACCAGTTTCTTTTATTTTTTGAAATTGTTATTCTTCACAGTAACCATCATCGGTCATCTTGTGACCGAAATCGATCACACCTTAACCGACATCGATTCTTGAAACTGGCATCGGTCACCCTGTTTTGATTTTTATCAAAATATTTACCCAATTTTCCTCTCAAATCTATTTTGTCCCATCTCTATTGTCCCCTGTGTCATTTATAGAGTACAGTTCACCTGATTTACATTTGATTCACATGGTGTTGACTCATAGCCAAACTAACACCCCTCATGTTTCATGCTAGCCATCAGCCACTCCCACCTAGTCCATCACCACCATCCATCCATTCTGTCACCTATGGATCCGACTCAGCTTATCCCCATCACCACCGGTGATGAGGAGTTTGTGAGACTCCTCGACCAAAATCCCATTTCCCCCTCTAGTACTACCTTGCTCATTCTTCCACCCAGAGATTCCTCAGGATAATTAATATATGACATGCCCATATCTATCCCTCTTGCTCTAGCCCCCACTTCTATGTCAGCTAGCACTAGTTTTGGCACTACCATCATCCACTTTATCACCTGTGGTGTCTCAACTAAATCCCACAACCACTATAACCACAACATCTACGTCATCGATCACACCCACGACATCGATTGTCCCTCCGAAAAGCCCCTATGAGTCTAGCTCCATCTACACCTACCACTTCCCACATATACCCATTGCATCACAACCACCTCTGGTGTCGAAAACTTACACCCCTTTCCAAAACCTCATCCTTTCTATCCCACAATCCTTACCCCCAATCACCACTAGAGTTGTTACGACTACCCCACCCACTTACACATACTACCAACAACCCCGACCTCATCTATCACTTATGCTTGGCTATGTGCCACCCACATCTATTCCTCTGCATGTAGTTCTCATACTCAGCACCACCATACACCAACATACCACCTACCTCATACATTCAACATCAACCCCCTTTTTCTACAGGGGCACCCATTCATCCCAACCTACTAACGACCTCATTAAAATGATGATGGAGAAAATGTAGACCTTAGAAGCATCTTGTTTCTGCTCCCATAATTCTTTAACATATGATGAAATCTGTAATGAGCCTATCCATCCATCTATTCCCATTCATCCTTACCCAGTGCATTGGGAAATGCCTAAATTCAATCACTTCAATAGTAAAGAAGACCCACAACAACACTTGCGGTCATTCAAACATGGGTGTTACCTAATCACCCACGATGATGCTTTGCTCCTACAAACTTTCCCAATGTCCTTGACAGGACCAACATTAGATTGGTATAGTGGACTACCTCGACATTCTATTTATTCCTTTAATCAAGTAGCCCAAGCTTTCCTAGATCATTTTTCAATCAATGTTACCAAGAAAGTCACCATGACCGATCTCTATTCAACCCGACAGTATGAAGATGAATCTATCACATTTTTGTTTCCCACTGGTGAGTCTTATTAACCAATTGACATTCCAACTACCTCAGACTAAACTTATTGAGTTGTTCACTAGAGCTTGTGCTAGACACATCTCACCAACTCTACAAGTCCAAACCTTCCAACCTTTGATGAAGCATTCACCATGGCCCAAAAACTAGAAATTCATGCCATTGAAGAAAAGAAAATCCAATTACGAACAAGAACACCCCATTCAAATCAAATGATTCTTCTTCATCTTCAAAACCCCAAAATAACTATTCAAATCCCAAAGGATCTGCCAACGTGTAGTCCTCAAGGTGGGTCCACCTCATCCTTCTAATCAGGCTCAACCTTCTTCCAATCTTTCTCCTGTTTAGGCTTTTCAGCTCCGGTGGGAGCAACGGAAGAAGTACACTTCGATCGAGAGCCCTATTCTTCGGTCTTGGAAAAACTTCTTAAAGTGGAGCCATTACACTTCCTCCCATAAAACCTCATACAGGTTTCGACCCCACTCATCCTATGCCCACATGGTATAAAGAGCACATGACTACTATAATTATCATCGTGTTAAAGGACATAGTGATGGTAACTGCATAACTTTTAAAAACATTGTTCAAGAGATGATAGACAATGGAGACCTTGTCATAGACAACCCAAATGCGCCAAAAAATCAAAATTTTCACATCTTCAAAAATCCATTCCCTAATCATAAACCATCATCTAATCAAAATAGTGAACCTTCATCCAGTGACAACAACATCCATGAGGTTCACGTAGTTTTTGATATCATGCCAATTGTTCCTCAAAACCTACCTACTTCATCTATTGAGGAAATCTTGGCATGAGCTCCTCCACCCATAGAGGAGCATACCTCTTCTACTCCTCCACCCACAGAGGAGTCCCCTCATCTCCCCTTTCTCTCACGGAGGAACCCACACTTTCTACCGATGTCGTGTCATCATCTGCTTCCCAACCTTCTAACCATCAACACTTGTTATTCTCCCATCCACAAGAGAATCATCATCACCTTCTCCTCCACCAGAGAGAAGTCTACCTCACCCAACCTATTATCTCTCCTACCCATGGGATTCTTTAGACATGTCACTACCTATCGGGATAGTTCTCCCCTAGCATCCCAGACCCTATTGACATGATCTCAACTCTTTTACCTACAAAATCCGAGGCCAGCCAATTCCTATCTCATAGACATATTTTATAGGGATTTCTACCCAACCCACTCCATCATCTTCTTCAGTAATCCCATTTTCACGGTTGGTCAATCATTTGGATTACGTTGATCATTCCATGCTCTGGGGACGTCTTCGGCTCCCCATTTCACCCAAATGCAAATGTTTCCTAAAGATACTTCCACGATCTACCCAAAGGTATTTTTGGAAACCAAAACTACACTGACCATGCCAATTGAAATGGATTCCTCTTCATCATCCCTACTTCCATCCAAACTTCTACCCATCACTACAACTATTCCCAAACCTAAAAACCTACCCACACTTATCTCCCCACCCATATATCTAGACCCATCACTACTTTGGGTGTTATGCCGACATCAAGCCTTACTCACCCACCTATCAGATTGGACTTAGCCACATCTTCCAAAGTCCACAATAGCATTATCCTCCCACCTAAAAAGAAAACCCAACCCTCTAGGCCATGTACACCGGTCTCACCTACTACACCCTTGTCACCTCCCCCCTTCCATCCATCCTAGGGCCTCATCCATCAACCTTGACCAAAAAATCTCATACCCAAGACCAGTCAAAAGCTAAACAACCTACTACTACATCACGAGCCTTTGTTACACCTCATTCACCCAAAAACCAAACTCCCTCACCCTCACCCATGCACTTCTTGCCACCTATACCTCCACCAGTTACTATAACCCCAACCTTGCCTATACGACTTCAACCAATGCCACCTACCCAACCTTTACCAACCACCTCCACCACAACTTGGTTGCCCCCATGGGTAACCCATCCTCTTCCACCATCTTCTTTTCCTTCTACATCCCATACTCTCATGTCACCTTTACCCAAGAAGGTGCAACCCAAAGATAAGAATCCACTACCCTCCACTAAGGTAGTCAAACCAACCAAACCTTCCATCACCAGCTCTTCTACCCCACCTTTACCCAAATAGATGCCAACAAGACCTAAGACCACTCCACATACCAAACTAGTAGACCAACCCATTCCCCCTCCTATAAAGCCTCTTCCTTCACAATCAACCACACCTGTACCCAAACCCACACTCACCTCCCATTGTGATCCATTAGCGGGGTCCTACGCCAACATTTTAACCAATCTCTTGAGACTTCCATCATCACATTACCACCACTTTGACCTTACGATCCTCTCAAACCCAAACCAAAAGGGTTTGATGAAACCAAGATTTGTGCCTATCATCGTGTGTAAAGACATGATGTTGAAAATTGTAAGGCTTTGAAGACCATTCTTCTTCAACTTTGTCCTCTTGAAAAAAATTTTGATGATGATGACCTTCTTGATGAGGACCATGCTCCACCATCACCTATCACCATACATCATCATCCTTTACCCATTCCATGATCAATATCTCCACCCCCACAACCATTTTTCCCACCTCCAAAATTTGAGATCAACATGGTCCGTATAAGAGAGTTGGCCAAACCACCACCCAAATGTCAATGTGCCCTACTCATTTCACAAGGCTCTTATCCACCACTAGGATTTTTCCCCTCATGTCATTATACCTTTCATGACACACCCTCTCCATCCACCTCCCCTCGATTAACATGGTTCACATTGTTCTACCCACGACTTAAAAGACAAAGGAAAAGAAAAAGCAACTAGCCCATCAACCAACCAACCCTATACCCAATATACCATCTACACCCACTCCCAAAATCACCATCCATGGACCTACATACCCTATCTCTAATGGGGTCACCCATCACACAATGATAAAACAATTACATCAGTCTCCTCTAAAGATGTCTTTGTATGATCTCATCCAGACTTTTGAATCCCACAGACAAGCCCTTATCGAGGTTTTACAATCCATTGAAGTTCTACCCAATGACCCCACACCAGTGGCCTCGATTATCACCCCTCACCATGTGGCCTCACTAACAAAATCAGCTCCTCCTTCTACCCCCATGACCCCTCCTCACGTCACCACCCTCAGCTTCTCTAAAGAGGAGATTGTACCTCTCCAGTCAGATGACCCTGATCCCACCCTATTCATTTCTGTCTATATCGATAACATATGCGTATGATGTGTCATGATTGATGGTGGTGCTAGCATTAACATCATCTCCTCCCACATATAATCAAATGTGTATTCCTTCTAACTTATATGCATAATAACCTAGTTATGCTACGCTCCTTCAATGATGCCATCACCTCCACCCTTGGCACTATTATCCTTCATGTTCACGTAGGCCCTCGCATTGTCCCGAACTATTCTACATCTTAGAGGGGGAGTTCCAATATAACCTATTACTTGGTAGACCTTGATTCACATGTCATGGGTTGTGTCCCTTCAACTTTACACCATTGTGTAAAATTCAAGCATGAAGGACATAATTACACCATCCCCCCACCCATCGCCATTCAAGACCTATAACATGTTGTACCGACCCAATGATGTACTTGTACTAGTCAAGGCATCTGTCACTACCCCCACTTCACCTTCACCCACAAGCCCATCCACCAAGGCTACCACCCTCCTCCCACATCTAACCCTATTATTCCTACTACCCACCGCACCTCTACAACTAACTCATCTTCTTCCCAATCATCTAGCGAGTCATCTATCCCCACTACCCACATATCGACTACTAATCCCTTAGAAGGTGTTTTTCAATGCCTCACTCTGGGAGAGTACCACCTATACAATATCGACACATTCCTCACCCCGCAAGAGTATGGGAACCTGCGTCAACACCCTAGTTATGACTACCACATAGGTGAGGTTTTTCCTTATGGTCCTCCCCACCTTCACACTAATCTAACATATGGGGGACTTGATATTGCCACTTATTCACCCAAACCTCCATCCCAAACATGACCATTTTCATCTGACTTACACTCCCTTACTAACTACCACTTCACTCACACTTTCCTCCACCATTGCGCATGGAAAGGCTTTGGCTTTGTTTTTATGAACAAGGCCACCATACTGTCATCTCTTGTACCACCCATAAACACAATGACCATAGTGGCATTGGCTTTGACACACCACCTCCCAAGAAGGCTCATGTCGACCTCATTGAGGAAGACAAACCTTCTCCACCTCATTCACCCACATCACCATCTTCACCCACGAGTCCATAGATCCCAAATCTATTCCTCCTAACTTTTTTTTTTCATAAACACAATTTCCCTGGGACCTCTAACCTATCAACGTGATGGCGAGGCTCCCTCTTCTCTCCCATTCCTATATCCTAACATGATCGATGATGATACACCTTCTATTAATGTCATTCAATGTCAGGATGATGAGTCCATCCTCACCTACCTTGGTGTGGAAGATTCTTATATTCACCGGTCATTACCTTCTGAGACGCAAACCATGTTGAATGAATCGACCATTGAAATCAACATTAACACTCAGGATGACCCACACATTCTAAAGATAGGCCAATCTTTAGATGCTACTAAACAAGAAGCTTTTTCCTCTTTCCTTCGGGACCATAACAATGCTTTTTCCTGGTCCTATGCCGATATGCCCGGTATTGACCCAAAATCATGGTCCACAATATCATAACCATTCCTAATGCCAAACCCATCAAAAAAAAGCTGGAAAATGCATCCTCGCATTGCTCTTCTTTTCAAAAGAAGAGCTTCAACACCTTCTCTCAGTTTCCTTCATCCTACCCATTGATTATCCCCAATGGATTTCTAACATCATTCTATCACAAAGGTGACAGGGGACTCCACATTTGCATGGACTTCCATGACCTCAACCTAGCTTGTCCCAAAGATGATTTTCCCCTACCAGGCATTGACCAACTAGTTGATCTCACCACCGCCATGAAATGCTATCACTCATGGATGGTTTCTCGGTTATAATCAAATATTACTTTCTCCAGAAGAAGATCAACACAAGACTACCTTCATCACCCCTTGGGGACCTTCTACTATCGAGTCATGCCTTTTGGCCTTAAAAATGCAATGCTACATACCAACGAGCCATGACTTACATCTTCCATGACATCATGCATCACATATTGGAAGATTACGTAGATGATCTTCTTGCCAAATCCAAACATCGAGCCAACACCTACCATCCTTAAGGTCATCTTTGACCACCTCATCAAGTATTGTGTTCATCTTCAACCAAAGAAGTGTGTCTTTGTGGTACTTTTAGGAAAACTCCTTGGTTTCATCATTTCTTTGCATGGCATAGAAGTTCGATCCTACTAAAGTAAAGGCTATTCTAGAAATGCCTCCACCTACTAATCTCCATCAACTTTGAAGCCTACAAGGTAAGTTGTAATCCATTCATCATTTTATCTCATAACTTTTCACCACTTTCAACCATTTTCATCATCTTCTCAAGAAGGATGTTTCATTCAAATGGGATGATGAATGCCATAAAGCCTTTGAAGCCTTAAAACAATACCTTCTTCAACCACCAATGCTCATTCCTCCTAAGGATGACCAACCCTTTTACCTATATATTTCTGCCACTTGACCATTCTTTAGGTGTCATGCTCACTCATCACGATGAGAAAAACAGAGAGAAAGTGTTTATTACATAAGTCATACCCTTATGGACTACGAAACTAGATACACCCATGCCAAAAAACTCTTCTTAGCCTTAGTTTTCATCACCACCAAACTCCATTACCTCTCAACCACAAAACCTTTGTTGTTACCAATACTAACCCCTTACACTATATGTATGCCAAACCCTATCAACATCAACATGTGCCACACACGTTGGCTTATGCTTCTTTCCGACCTCGACCTCAAATTCATTCATCAAAAGTCCATCAAGGGCCAAGCTATCATTGACCAACTAGCAGATGCACACTCTCTTTTCCGGGAATCAACCCTCTAACTTTGATTTCCCAGATGAATCCATAGCTACCCTCTCCTTAGATGAACCCACTTACCAAATGACACTCTTCTTCGATGGCTCCAAGTGTCAAGCGTGGAGGTGGGGCTGGTGTTATCCTCATCCTCTTGATGGTGAACCTATGCCTTTATCTTTCAAACTAGATTTTGATTGTACAAACAATATTGTTGAATACGAAGCACTCATATTAGGTCTCCAGGCTGCTTATGCCTTAGATGTTAAGTCAATCAATATCTTTGGTGATTCCCAGCTGGTCATAAACCAAGTCAATGGTATATACCAGTGTCATAATGAGATACTTCAAAAGTATAAACATCACGTAGATATACTTTTGACCACCTTTGACCATTATGAACTTCAAACCACCCCATGTTCTACCAATAAATTTGTGGATACCATGGCCTGCTTGGCTTCTCAGATACCCACTTCACCTACCGACTCTAAAATATTTGTCACAATACAAAGGTTACAATCACCCTCTTATTTACCTCATGAGGTCTACTCCATCGGAACCATTGCACCTGACCCACATGACCTTTGGTATAAGAAATTTGTACTATCTTTCCCTTTCCATTCTACCCACCGATCTCACTCATAATGGACAACAATGCCTTTCTTAAAAGTGTCTCTCATTATGTCATCATGGGTGGTCTCCTTTATAAGCATGGCTTTGATGGTATTCTCTTACGATGCCTTACAAGTTCTGAAATTCCCTACACCATCAAGGAAGTCCACGATGGAATTTGTGGAGGTCACTTTAGTGGTTTAGCTATCACAAAACACATTCTTCACCTTGGCTATTATTGGCCAACCCTAAACCATGATTGTTTGTGACTATGTCAAATGTTGTGTGAAATGCCAACAACATGCTAATCTTCATCACACACCTAGTCATGCCTTACAGGTCACACGAGACCTTTGGCCTTTCTCTCAATGGGGCTTGGATCTTGTCGGTGAGATCAATCCCCATTCTTCACAATGCCACCAATGGATTATAACCACTACTAAATATTATACTAAATGGGTAGAAGCCATTCCCCTCATTTCTACAAAAGTCGAGAAAATATGTGAATTCATCAACCATCACATCATTTTTCACTTTGGTGTTCCTCACCACCTCATCATAATAATGAAAGCAATTCAAAAAAAAAACCCTACGTAAGCTATGTGACACTTTTGGCATCCAACTCAGTTTCTCATCACCTTATTACCCACAAACCAATGGCCAAGTAGAATCGACCAATAAAACCTTGAACAAAATTCTTATGAAAGTAGTTGATGATACTAGCAAGGATTGGCATTCACACATTCCTTTCACCTTGTGGGCTTATCGCACTAGTATTCACACTTCAATTCTACCACACCTTTTTCTCTAGGTCTATGGTACCAGGTTGTTTATCTTGCCTCTCTCAAAGTCCAGATTCCATCTCTCTCATCTCACTCACAAGACATGCTCAATGATGATGACTTTTTCACCAGGATCATTTGGCACAACTTGAGTTATTAGATGAACGTCATCTTAATGCTCTTGACCATCTCCAAATCTACCAAAAATGTATCAAACGTGCCTACAAAAAAATGTGTCCATGAATGAACCTTTCAGTCGGTGACCTCATCCTGAAAGGAAAATCAACATGTAACCAAAGAAGAGAAAAGTAAATGGGGAAAATTTTCTCCTAATTGGCTTGGACCCTATATCGTTACCCATGCCTATGGATCAAGTGCTTATCATTTGTCTTCACTCAAGGTAAACCCAAACCTGAGCCTCTCAATGCCTTGCATCTTTGACCATTTTATTGTTGACATCAAGTCCTATATCACTTTCTGTCTGTTGATCTCATCCCTTGAGCATTGTTCACCTTCCATATTACCCATTTTTGAGGATCCATGACTAAACAAGAATCATGTGATTACCCATCACCTTTCAACCTCCTCTTCAATATGAGTACCATGGCTCTACTCATAGCATGATTCTCATGGATACTTTTCATCTTCTTAAAGATGGAATCCCATGGTCATTCATCACTCAAACCACCTCTTTCATAATTAACCTTGTGTGTTATGGTCTTGTCTTCTAAACAAGAACCTAATCTTCCTATAGTCTTTTCCATGACTTAAACATCCAAAAAAAAAAGGGATTCAACTCCTTGAGTCAAACTTCCAAAAAAAGATGACTCCCTCAAAAGGGACATCTCTTCTCTCTATTTCATTATATATAAATAGACTGCTCCCTTGAAGGACAACTATATAAAGTCATTGCAAAAATACAATAAAAATATCCAGAAGCTTCCCACATCGATCAACTTCATGAAGACCTCAAGGAGATAATATACTCATCCCATATAGACTTCCCACATTGATCAGTCTATTAAAAAAAAAAAAAAAAAAAAAAAAAAAATGAAGAAAATGATGAAATTTTTGTCATGGACTTGCCTATTTTTTGATCTTGGGTTTCTTGCTAAGAAAAACATGTTGTCATACACTAAGTTACGCTAAACCACCCACTCTCACCTCATTTCCTTTTCATCCTAATTTCCTCTCTACTCAAGGGACTTGCCACAACCATGACATTTCATGATCATGTGACTTTCTTCACCCTTAGAATAGTCCATTATGCAAGGCCTTTAGGGTCTTACATTCATAAGCCCATCTTGGGGTATGGTAGACTCATTAGGGTTCTTATCAATTAAGTGGCTCTTTTTCCACCTCTTACCATTCACCTTCCTCATTACTTATTGATTATCCTATATATGACCAGATCATCGACACCTATATTTAAAACAACTCAACCATGCCTATGACCTAACTCACCTAACTCAACTCACTATGACCTATTCAACCATGACTATCACTCCATGCCTATGACCTAACTCATGCCTATGACCTAAACTCAACCATGCCTAAAAATTCACCACCCATCCCCCTAATTCATCATATTCTTCCCTAGCTTATGGGAGAACTACATCGGCCTGAGGCCCCTTTTCACTCGGGGCTATGTAGGCAGCACTTCGAGGGCATGGGGCCCTTGAAGGTTAGCTCGACCACTCTTCACCCTAACCTATTTTCCCCTTTATTTCCTATTCACATCCTACCTTAGTTCATTTCCATTTTATATCAACAATTGGAAATTAAACCAAACAAGCAACAATTGATGAACATTTTTACCACATCATCACATCATTCATTTATCATTTTCACATTTCCACTATAGAAAATATTTGGAAACTTAAACCATAACATGCATATACATCATCATTTATCTCCATCATTCATGCTATGACATGACTCATCATGCATGCCTAACTCCTCCATCATGCTGCCTATAACATGCCTATGACTCCCCTATGATGACCCATGACCTATGACTCCACTCCATCATGCCTATGCTTGACTCCATCATGCCTATGACTTATGACTCATGACATCACCTCCATCCTAATTGACCTAACTCCTATGCCATGCCTACACTGACCTCGACTCAATCATGCCTAATTCACCTAGTTTCCATCACGTACACACATAATAATGGAAATTAAAACAAGTACACCATCCATACTATAAATATCATCATCTATATAAATGAGAAATTCTATGTATACATACATATGTACATAGATACAAATAAATAAAAATATCTCAAATCACTCAAATACATCCTCACCATCTTCGGCACGTAGGCCATATATATGATCAAAAATCTCAAAACTCTCATATACAACCTCACTCTCTTCGGCACGCAGGCCGGTATATACCAAAAATACACAAAAAAAAAAAGTAAGTATTGTAACTATCAGGCATCCCCCATCGGATATCCTCCATGCCTGTCTCACCTATCTCCTCCTCCTCCTCCTCTCCCATGTGGCATCATCCTGCTAGCATCTCACCACCCTCCATGGGCCTCGGCTTGACCTCTTCTCTATTGGTACCTCACCTAGAGCTAGCCTCCATGCACTAGTGGCCTCACCTTGACCCTATCTCGGGGCTCACCGGCCCCCTGTACTCTCCACACTATGAGTGTGAGACCTGGTCCTCTCACTCGAGGCCTGTTGTGCTCTATACTCTGCATAGGTAGGGACATCTATCCCTATGTGGCCATCAGATGATCCTTGATAATATCTCACCTCACCTAGGGCATCCTAAACCTAGCCATGGGTACTTGTCTGTGTGGTGTGTGCCATCACCCTCCCCTTGTACCTATCTTATACTATACATGGGACCATGTCCCACCCACCTATATAAAATGGGACCCTATCCCCTCGAAATGTGTGACCCTATCCTGTTGTGTAGGTGCTGTGCCTGTGTACTCTAGGGCTTAAAGGGCCATAATCTATGCACTGTGTGTAATGGCCAACTGGCCCTACAAACCTACTACTACTACTACTGCCTATAGGGTGGCCACCCACCTATACCCCATCTCCATCCCCACCCCCTGTGGGCACTGTCCTGTGTACTACTGGGCTGTAGGGCTACTACTGTGCCTATGTAGTGTGGCCACTATGCCTCCTGCTGCCTCTGACCCTGTCACTTCCCCCTATACTATCCCCAACTGTCACCACAGGTAGTCACCCCCCTATAGGGGGTCCCTAAACTATGATAATGGCTAAGTCAGGCTGGCTTCCCTCCTCGCTGGTACTACCCATAGTTGTGTTGCCCCCCACTATCACCTATCCTATAACTCCACATCATCATCATCATCCATCAGGTCTACCACCTCTCTCCTCCTCCCTCCTAGGCACCATGCGGTTGTGGTAGAGGCATAGGCCTCTCCACGTCATCCCTCCCTCCCTCTATGGAAATGGTGGAGGTACATCTTGTGGCAAAAAACTACGCCATCTCACATCACAATAGTATCATCTCATGCTCTCCTACACGACGCCCCTCTATCCATCAGAGAATTAGCTCTTATAGCTCCTCGTCCATCTTCCTATATGATGGGAAGCCCACATATGGCCTCCAAATGATGTCCACACCAGAAAACCCTCTAATGCACACTTGTAATATGCTACATCATGTGTAGCCCTGACAGCTCGATGCTCTCCAACAACAGGTACCCATCACCTGTAGCCCACCCAAACCATGCCCACCTCAATGCATCAGTCAGGGCATGCCCATGCCCATGCACACACACACGTGTGCTCATATGCCCAAAGAAGTAGTAGGAATGTGCAACACAGGTTGAACCACCATAACCACCCATAGGCCCATAACTCTCTATATATAGTACACTACCAAGAATGTTGGTGCCCATGCAAACCGGGTCCTATCCTCCATCATGTCATGAAGAACCCCCATCAATGCCCATGGGAATCTCCCACCCTCCACATCTGGTAGTGCAAAGCAATAAACTACCTCCATCATCAACACCACTAACCTCATCTCCTCTGGATGGGCCCAGTACATATCTCCATAACTCATGCTGGCACTATGGAACCTCAACTCTACCAACCCCTCACCAAACACATCAACATCAACTCCTCATATGCCTCTAAGGAAATGGAATACACCTATCCCTACTATCGGCAACCATAGATCCTATAAACATCCTCCAAGGTGACGGTCATCTCACCTGATCGGAAAATGAAATGTGTTGGTCACCAAATCCCATCTGTCGATGAGGGACCATCAAACTTGGCTCTCGGACTATGTGCATTAGTAATGCTAACCCTAACCCCAATCAGGCCTACCTCTACCACATGGCACCACTCCTCAGCTATCATGCTCCCTCATACATACTAATAATAATGGGGTACCCTATCATCACATCTCGTAATTCGGTCCCTCACCACATCCAACAAACCATAACATCATTAACCTCGACCATACTCCACTTCACCCTTGAACCCCAACCTATTCCCCAGATCCCCCTACTCATGACCTATCTCCCCACCCCAACCCTAACAACCTTTCCTCCCATCTCAATTTCCCACCCCTCAACTCTTTCCTATTTATACCTCTTACCCACGCTTATTCTCCCCACCCCACCTTCTATCTCATCTCTCTCCTACCTATCTCCTCTCTTGGCCTATTTTTCCTCATGCTTATCACCATCATCGGTTCCTTATTAACTCGACCGGTCTCCCAAAACTAATCATCACCTCATTCATGACCGATGCTGGCTCACTCCCACGACGTCGTCCCAACCCTTGACCAACGTCGGTCATTCTTCACATGTGGTGAAAAAAATCCATGAAACCCTACCCATTTTCTCTAAAAATTCACCATTCCTCCCTAACTACCCACCCATTCCTACCCAAATCTCCCTCCACCCATCCCCCCCCTAACCTACATCAACCTTCCTACCCTTCCTATTTCACCCATTTTCTTCCAAATTTCATTTAATTTTCCCCCAAAAAACCCATTTTACCCTAACCCATTTCTACAAATCAATCTACCTAACCAACGTAGAATGGGATCAAATCTTACCTCATCGTGATGCCATCTCCATGGGGGCACATCAGGCCACTTGCACTGGTGGTCCACCCAACCCCTCTCTCCTCTTCCATCACCAAATGCCCTCCTCACCTCCACCCAATCAAATCGATCACACCTATCTCATGGACCCACCTATCGAATGCCGATTACCCACTCTGAGGCTCACCAACTCAACTCTCCACCTCACTCGGGTATAATGCCCCTTCCTTTTTCTCTCTCAAAAAAAAAGTACCAAAAATTCAAACGCTCTATCATTTTCTCCAAATTCAAACACAAAATGATTCCAAAAATGGAATTTTTTTTTTATAAACCCAACCCATCCGACGATGACGATCATGGTCCTATTTGTGCCCTAGCTAGCCCGACCGTCGTCACCCTATAACCAACGATCGATCAACCCTTTAAACTATTTTGGCCTTTTAAGCTTCCTTTTCTTACCATCACCATTAGTGCCACACACACCTTTTATCATTCCACCACCCATTGAAACATACCTACAAACCCAACCTACCCCTACATTTCCTTTGTTGCATCTTAGGAGTTGTTATTTTACCTATACCTTGGCCTTACCCATGCCATGACCTATTTTCCTAAACTTGACCTACTTGGTGTGACCATTGACCTTATGTACTCACTTTGTACCTTGTGATGTTGTTACCTATGTTGTTTTAGCCTACCAACCATACCTTGCCTATTGTCATGTTTATCCCACCAAACCTTTGGTGTACCGAAACATACCTAAACATTCCTGACACCTGACCTATGTTGTGTTTCTTTAGACCATATCCTATACCTTGGATACCTGAATCACTTCACCCTTGTTTGGATAAACCTATCGACCTTGGATGATGTAGAGTTTGCAAGCTCTTCAACCTGGTACCATGTTGCAATCTATCTATATGTGTGCATGCATTGATTATCCATTACCCATGACCCAATTTTGACCACAACCTACTACCCATTACCCGATTTGACCGTCACCCTTTCCCTCAATACTCAAACCTTTCCCCACCTATCTTCCCCACCTACACCTTTATCAAACCACTCACCGATTCCATCTTCCACCTCATCAGTGCCCTAGTTTGAGGGGGATCACCTTCACCCACACATGGGGCAATCACTTCCTATTTTTTCAGCATCTTACTTACCATACAAGCTACGCAACAAAAAGGGGAAAAATGTAGACACCAAAATTGGGTCACACTCCCCTTGGTCCCCTTTCAAACAACTAACTTAAACACTTTTACCTAACCATGACCCTTACATCACACATTAATATTAATTTAATCACTTTAATTAAATTAATACTCATCCTCACTTTATTCATTATTTAATTATCTTAATTAAACCAATTTCCACCTCACCTAGACACCTCACCCCACCACCTCACCTAGACACCTCATTATAAACCTATTAGTATAGTATCTACTCACCATAACTAACTAAGACTTAGTTTAACCCTAAAAAAAATCAATGCCTATTATTCCTCTAACCACATTCCCACTCATTAAAAGATAACGTCCATTTTGATCCATGATAAATGGATAGACTTAGCCCAAATGATTGCAAGATCTATCATTTTTAGTAAACCTAGGGAATCCCACCTTAACCGAACATGGTCATCCCAAACCGAACGCGTCGGTCAACCAAAAACCATCATCGGTTACCATATATAACCATTTTGGTAACCTTGTTTGAGAGGTTGGCCACATTCTCAAATTTTGGGAGAAAAAGGAGATCTACATGCAAGCAAGAACCAGAGCTCTTTCACACATCCAAGCAGCCATAGCCAACATCAAGACAAATCCAGAGGTATCACTCTCACGGTAGCATTCCGGAAGCACCACCACGGCACCAAGCTCCATCCCACCGATCAATCATCACCACCACCCAACCATTGGACTCTACAACATCAGTAAGTGCATTTATCACCTATGTCATTCCATCCTTGTTCTGTTTTAAGGTTTTTTCATCTCTGTTATCATTTTCTATTAGCATCTCCATTCCCCCACCATTCACTTTCCTACAAACTCAACCCTTCACCACCATACCATTAGATCATCTATACATGACCTTTATACATCTCTGAGTGTTCCTAAGATCCCCACAGACCTCACCATTCCCCTTTTCATCTCTTTCTAACCTCAGACCAATTTCCACAATCAGATCTTATTGAGTTCCTATCATCCCATCACTGTCCGATCGATGCCGGTTACCCATGACCATCGTTGGTTCTCTCTAAACCATCATCAGTTATATCTGACCGATACCGGTCTCTGTTTTTGGCCATCCTATCAATAATAATAACCTAAGAATCTTCACCCAAACAACCTAAGTGACCCAGAATCCGACCCTAACCAGTACTAGAACCCTGACCAACTACCCCACCTCCAGATCTAATTATAACCTAGCCTATTATATTAGATTTGCTTATTGTATTTGAATGAGATACCTAAATCATATCAACTACAATAGGAATTTGTTTACTTACATTATTTCTTTCACATTAAGTTGTATTAAACAATGGATTGACAACCATCTAGGAAGTATCATACTTCCCGGATCTAGCACACACTAGGCAGTCCCACTTCGACATATATTATTTAACTCCTCTTTTTGGTCTTGTTTTCTATTCCGTAGTTCCTCCTAGCCAAAAGGAGTACATTTTGTAAATATTTTATGATCAATTTTGTTTTGAATAAGGGAACCTTAAAATCAAGAGGAGGGATTACTTTGTCCCTCGAACCATTGAATTCTTTCTCACCGCAGATTTTTCAGCCAACACTACTAGAATTAATTTAAGGAAATAGTTACAACCCGAAAGACAAATAATTTATTATCCTTTAACTTATATGCAAGTAAAGACAAGACTCAATTTTATATCCCAATGTCAAGTGTGAACAAAGAACAGGATAATGTCATAGAAGGATTGGGGGTGGTCTTTGTAGACAATTTCTGTATGTCAAAAAAGTACAAGGTATGCAATCTTAAAACTTGTAGGAGAGGTTTTAGAATGAAACCTTACAAATAGTACAGATACTCATGTGTAAAGGGAAAACATACAAGAGTTAAGAAAATATGTCCATGAAACAAAGAAGAAACTAGAAACACTCTCAAAGGAGCATAAAGAATTACTAGAAAAACATATGTGTGATGATTTGAATGTGTTGAACCTTTACAAATGTATTTTCATTAATGAACTCAAGCTAGAAAAAGGAGTACCACTAGATCAAGGGGAGGTTTGGAAAAATTAGAAGGATTGGTCATCCTATTTCTTAAGAAGAGGGAATTAGAAAGAGGTAGTCACACACAACAAAGAAAAAATTATAAAGATAAAGTAAGAGTTGTCTATGTATAAAAATTGAATGCTTGTGTGGACTCTAGACGCTAAGCTTAAAGAGAAGGCTATGTATGTGAACATGGTTTTTAAAGGGTTTATCAAGAAACCTAAAATATTTAATTCCTACATACTCTTGGATGTCCAACAATAAAATGTCTTGGGAGTGAAAGATTAAACCACTAAAGCGCATAAACATATCATGGATAAAATACTCCAGGATATTGAAAATATGGAGGAAATAAAAGTAAAGGATGATAAAATCAAGCAATGGTTGGGTGAACTATGAAAACAAAATTCAAAATAAGAAACTACATTTGATAATGCAAACATGAAGGCAAGGAAAATGTTACAAAATGTAAACCGAGGTGAAAGAGCCTAAAAATAATGTCGAATCCTCGAAAAAAATTCCACATGAATTGATATGTTTGGCCATCTCTTGAAAAAATATATAGATCAATGGAAGGCACATGAAGATCAATTAAGGAAAAAGGTATCCGAAATTTTTGAAGAATCAGAAAAAGGGCTACATAAGGGTGGGAACCAATTTATTGTGGGTAAATGCTGATCCCAATTTTTTAAAAAGATATATACGTATACATTTTAACTATGTCCATAGTGGACATAATTTTGGAGTGCACACACTAATTTTTGAGTATGGAGATAATTATGTGTTCCCCTATAGTGGAATATAAAGTTAAGTCCATGTGCACTGAGATATAAGATAATAAGGATAAGGATTCATCCACATGAATATTTTGGGTAATAGATGAAAAGGTTGTAACTTCAATAATTTGCATGAAGTAATAGATCAATGACACGAAGGAGACTTACAAGAAATTATAGTTAAATAAAGTATAGAGTTTGCGCATGGAAATAAATAACTAATGGAGCATGTAACAAGTAGATAAGGCCAAGTTACCTACCACTTCAATCTCCTTTAAGAAATAAGGCTTTTTCATGTAGAGTGTTAATATTGTATGCAACACATACAAGGGGTTCGGTCTGCAAAACATGAAGACATGATATATAGACATGTGGCATATGTGTAACCCTTCATGTAATATTTAACTAATGTAAACTTAAATCAAGGGATAATTATAACTCTTGTTCCACTAATGAAGGGAAATTACCCATTAGTATATATACCCCTTGAGGAATGAATGTAAGAAATACCAATAAATGAAGAGCATCATGAGATAAATGTGTATGTGTGTATGTTAGAGAGAGAGGGAGAGGGAGAGAGAGGGAGAGAGATTGTAAGATATCTTGTCTGCATCAATGCATAAAGCTATGTTCTATGAATGTGCGAAAAGTGTTAAGGAGTTACTTTTTAAATCTTGTATGTGAGTATCTATCTACTATTAATGTTTTTTCTTTAATAGTATAATACTTATAATCTATGTTATTTGTGAACACTTCATGACCATGCCTAACATTATGGGACCAAAATTCTCTCATGCCTCATGTGAGTGAAATAAGGTTCCTAACTTAGTATGATATGCTTTGGCACAAGGTGGTTTTTTATTGTCTATGTCATGATGGTGTACGCTCACGTGCACATTTTTATTCTTCATGGTGAAAAGATGTGCAACAAAGATATTTTGTAAGAAACATATTATGATTGAACTAGATGAAGAACCATGCTAAAAATTGTGATCCATATCATATTTCTAATGTGGGCATATATCCTTTCTTATTCCATACATTTTTTTATATTTCCCACACAGGGAAATTTTCTCATTTATTACTTGTATTGATTATATATTACACATAAAGGGACATGATACTCATGTACTTACATTAATTATATTGTTTTCATATATGGTAAATTGTTCCTACGATTCCACTAATTATATATGTTTGTTGGGGGAATATTACCTTTTATGATTACATTAATTACACCTTACCCACATGGGGAAACCATATTATTAAATATTTTTATTATATATTACCCACAAGGGGCATATTTAAAATGTTCTTATGTATATTATATCATAGTGCCACACGAGGGATCTTACTATTTGCACTTACATTGCTTAATACATGATTTCATGATGATATCTTACTATGTTATACATTGATATTTTTATTTTTCTATCATACACATGATGAGTGTAGTTCCTTTCTCTTGATATATGTGAGTCACATGATCATTCCACGCCTTAAAAAGGATACATCCACTTATTTTATCTCTTATACTCCATGACACTCTCTTGCTCCTTCACATGGAAGCAATTACAAGTCATTTTATTTGATAAGTACACATTATACCCCACTTGGTATCACTAGAGAAAAATCATGTGTATTCATTCCTATTTTATTTTTCTATATTTTAGCATTTCATTTATCATGGAGTTATATGAAATTTGAATTTTTATTATTATTGGAAAATAGTTTTTTGGGAGGGACTATACCCCATTACAAAAAAGGCTTAGAAACCAGATACAAAAAAGTACTAGATCATATAGTGATCAATATTAGATGTTTTACATGAAGGCACAACTGCAATAACACAATCGCAAAACCAAAATATAAAAAAAAACATACAAAACTGTTGTTAAACAACACGGAAAAAACAACTAAATGGCAAACAAACAACTAGATATCAGCAAAATAGATAAAGACATCACTTGGATGCTTTATCCACCATTTTCTTCAAATCTTGCAAGGCACTGAATAAAGCTATGGTAGTGACTCAAGCGAGGGTCATTCTTGTCACACCCGATCAAGACTTGGGCTTGTGTTTTCCCTCCCCCCAAATGTCCTCCGAGATGTTGTTGAGCATGCAAACATTCTTCACTTGTTGTTCCAAGAAGTTATAAACAACTGTAATGGCCCTAGGTAATAGACTCATGTCTTCCCTTCATATGCACAACCTTGTTATCAAGAGAGTTAAGTTTTTTATAAATCTCTTGAATTTGGCTTTTAGCAATCTCAGGAGCTTCCTCCATTTTCCTCTTTCCAATTCTTTTTGTCAGTTCTTCAGGGCCTCAAGTTCTTTCTCAGTCTCCTCTAGCCACTTCTGTAGATCCCCACTATTCTCCACCTTCTCTCTGCTAGGTTCTGGTTGCCCCATGTGAAGAATTTTTTTGCAAGTTCTACCTCTTTATGTTGGCTGCTGCAAAGGATTATTTTAGGGGGAAAAGGGTGATTGAGGGGAAAGGATGGATTTTTTGTTTGAATTTTCCTCTGACTCAAAGTGGTGGGGGATGCATGGTGGGTGCAGGGGTTGGGTTAGGATTAGGAGGGGTAGGGGTAAGGGGAACGGTAGGATTTTGAGTCATGCAAAAATGGTGCAACAGAAGGATAAGTCCTTGATGAAGGGGGGTAACATGAGTGTGCTTTTGGACTTCAAGGATGGAGTGTTCCAGTGAGTTTAGGATGTAGTGCAAGAAGCATACTTTTACATTCCTCCTAAAATGATTTAAAAGACTAAATGCTTGAGAGGAACAATAATATATCTACCTTCAAGAGACACATATCGAACCATCATCTTGATAATCTCATCAAAGGGCTTTGGGATGGAGGTGACCTTTATGCTAGTGGTTACAAACATGATATTTTCTCCCTCTTCCAAAAATATTTTAGTTTCCACTGCCTTATCAACTCTTTTGTTAAAAATCCTATTTCCTTAGAAACTTAGGCATGTTATTTCAGCAATGATTTCTTCTGTTACATGTATGGTTTTATCCCCATACGTTACCACTATGTTTTTCTAGCCACCCAAAAACTATAGAGAAATTTGTTGATCGTGGCCTTGAATAAGTTCTATGAAGTTTGAAATACCTCCTATCTAAAGATAATTTAGCTATGTATTATCCTTCCAGCCGGGTCACAAACGGATCGATTTGAAATGGTGTGTCTCCCCTTCTTTCTCTGTCTTGGCCACTACAAAATCCTTCTTTATCCTTAAGAGTGTTCTTGAAACTTCCTAAAATCCACCTTTGATCAGCTATTATTTTAACCCAGAAAGCATGTGAATAATTATATCTTTTATCTTTCATGATAAGCTTATGTGGGTGAGTTGTCATGTACTTAGCTTGCACATGTGCGAAGGACATCCTATACTTAACCGCTTATTTCAATTGGATCACCATTGTTATCTTTGATGATTGCATTTTGTACATGGTTGGGTAATGAATCATAAGTATACCATATGTCCATATTTTTGCTAATGACCCCAATATTTGCTAGGGTATCCGCAACTTTATTTCCCTCCCTATATGAGTGAATTATTTGGCAATTGGAAAAAGTTTGACAAATATTTGTAGATTCAATAATAAAATCCTTGATTGTCTAACTAGGGGTGAGTTTGGTTTAGATGATTTACAATATTCATTGAATCCCCTTATATTATGAGATTAGAAATATTGCATTCTTTGGCTATTTTAAGACCCCATAGTGTTGATAAGGCTTCAAAGATAATGATTTGATTGATGCCCCATATTACAAACATAAGCAACAATTAAATAGTCTCTGTGATCCCAAATTATCCCTCCTCCACCTACAGCTCCAGGGTTACCCTTTGAAGCTCCATCAAAATTGAGCTTGTACCAATGAATATGGGGTGGGATCCAATGTATCAAGGATCTATCTACATTAGTCTAACTAGTTTTTGGGCAATCTCAAGGTTTTATGTTGAAGTTCTTTCATATGACCACTTTGAAACACAGAGCCTGTAATAGGATCTTAGAAGTTTCTAAAAGTAACGGAAATATCATAAAAGATCCCAATAGCATCAAGAAAGAAGCGCTTGATTTCTATAAAAAGCTTCTTGAGGAGAGGAATATCATCAATTCTGAAGCTATTTCTTTTATGTTGGAGGCCATTCCCCAAGATAAAATTGAGGAACAAAAATTTAGAAATATCACCACAAGTGGTCATGCTTGAAGAGCTGCAAAAGGTTGTATTTGCTTTAGAGGGTGACAAGGCTCCTGGTCCGGATGGGTTCTCCATAAATTTTTTCCAGAAATTTTGGGAAATCTGCTCGGAGGATCTTCTCAGAGCGGTGAATGAATTTTATAGAACGGGAAATCTTTTGAAAGAGCTAAACAACACTCACATTGTGTTGGCCCCCAAAAAAATGGATGCTAAAGATTTCAAAGACTTCAGACCTATCAGCCTTGTGAATGCTATCTATAGAATTTTTACCAAAATTATTACTACTAGGCTTCAGCTCATTATGAATGATCTAATCTCAAGGCAAGAGTGGCTTTATCAAAGGCAGGATTATACAAGACGGAGTGATTATGGTTCACGAGACCATACATTCTATGGAAAATAATAAAAAGGCAAATATGGTCCTCAAGCTTGATATGAATAAAGCCTTTGATAAGGTCTCTTGGGTTTTCCTTGACAAAGTCTTAACTAAATTTGGTTTTCCGGACAAATTTAGAAAAATTATTAAGGCTTGTATCTCTACGGCCAGATTCTCAGTGGTGGTTAATGGTGAGCCTGTGGGTTTTTTCACCAGCAGCAGAGGGCTTAGGCAAGGGGACCCTATCTCCCCCTTGCTCTTCATTCTTTTGGCTGATAGCCTTAGTAGAACAATTGGCAAAGCAGTTAATGATGGTCTTTTAAATGGCTCTAAGCCCACTTCCATCAGTCAAGTTGTCTCCCATCAGCAATTTGTCGGATGATACTATCCTCCTTCTTCTGGCATCAGTCATTGAAGCCAAGGCTACCAAGGCTTTACTGTGGCTCTATGAATCTGCTTCTGGGAAAGAGATCAATTATGATAAAAGCTCCATCTTCTTTTTCAACACTCCTGAGGAAAGACAACTTAAAATTGCTAAAATTCTGGGTTGTAAAATAAGTGCGCTTCCAGCCACTTACTTGGGCCTTCCTCTCGGCACTAGGAAAGTCTCTAGCAAGGTGTGGGATGATTTATTGGAGAGATTCCAAAAAAAAATGGCTGGTTGGAAAGGAGCCATTTTATCTAGTGCTGGTAAGTGCCTGCTCATTAAAAGTACTCTTCAAAATCTGCCCATTTATGTCATGTCGCTCTACAAGATCCCCTCTTCCTTCAGAGATAAGATTGAAAGGATTCGAAAATTTTTTTATGGCAAGGCATGGAAGAGAAGTTCAAATTTCACTTAGTTGCTTGGGATAAGGTTTGCACCCCGAAGTTTATGGGAGGTCTGGGTATAAAAGATATTGAGAAAATGAATGAGGCCCTCATTGCTAAAATGGGTTGGAGAATGTTGTCTGAGAAACAACCCTGGATTGATTTAATCAAAGCAAAATACCTGAATCATCAAACTGTGTACTCTTTCCTGCAAGATGAGCACCTCCCTTTGGTTCCATCTTTTGGAACAATCTGGTTAAGAGCAGAAATTTCATTAAGTAGGGCAGTAAATGGAAAGTGGGGGATGGTAGGGACATTAACTTCTGGGATGATAATTGGTTTAATGGAAATCTCATGGATAGATTTGGGATTGTTAAGGACAGTCTTGTAAGCAAGTATGGCATTAAAATCAAGGACTATATTGAGGAAATGGTACCAGCAAGAATTGGAAAAAACTTTCTGTGGAGAGAAATGATCTGATGCAAATTACTTCCTCCCTTCAAGATCAATTAGATCTTATTCCCTTAAGTCAACTGGATTCCAAGGATGAGCTGGTATGGAATAATTCCAATGATGGGAATTACTCTGTCAAAACTGGTTATAATAATTTCTTCCACAGTAGTCAAACAGAGTTCAATTGGAATAAGATTTGGATGACTGAATTAACTCCTAAAATAATTTTTTTCCTTTGGCTGGCTATCAGAGGCAGGATTCTTACCACTGACAACCTGATGAGAAGAGGATTTATAATGCCTAATAGGTGTCATCTTTGTAAGAAAGATTCTGAGGATATCAGTCATCTGTTCATACATTGTGAGTATGCTACCAGAATATGGAGTTTTGCCCTCTCTAAATTTGAAGCTCTCTGGGTGGTGCCGAAGGATCTAAATCAGCTATGGACTCAATGGAACCCACCCTTTAGGCATTGTGTTGTCAAAAGGATCTGGAAGCTGGCTATCCCTCATTTAATCTGGAGGATATGGAAGGATAGAAATGATATTATCTTCAGAAATAAGAAGCAAAACTATAAACTTAGTATTGGTAAAATCTCTAATGGTATCAAAGAGAACATTGCTAGATTTAAACCCCCCAAGAACAAGAGATATCCAGAGAATGAAGAATATATCTTATCCAATTGGTAGATTGGAACTGTCAATAGTCGTAGCAATCCCGGGAATAGCATTGATAGATCTTTGATTAAATGGCATCCTCCTGATTTTAATTGGTTTAAGTTGAACTTTGATGGGGCCTCTAAGGGGAACCCTAGGATTGCGGCAGGGGGAGGAGTGATACGGGATCATAAAGGTAGTCTGATTGCTGCGTATGCTGGGAAAATGGGAATTCAAACCAATCATTTTTCCAAAGCATTATCTGCTTTATGGGGCCTGAGAATTTCCCAGACTCAAAATATCCAGAACCTCATTATTGAAGGGGACTCCCTGAATATCATTAATCTCCTTAAACAGTGCTCATCTCCAAGTTGGAGCATCAAGGATTTTATCTCAGAGTCCATAAGTATTTGTCAAACATTCAATAACATCAGGATCATGCATACTTACCGGGAGGGTAATAAATTGGCAGATGCACTGGCTAATTATGGAATTAATGTTAATCACATTGTTTGGGATAACAATAGCATCCCTAAGCAGCTTCAAAACAACATTCATGTGGATTTCTATACGCACGCAATTTCTTGAGTTGAGATATGATTATTGGGTGTGGATCAGTATCAATAAAACTCCCACACGTGTTGACTTAAAAACTATGATTATGCAAATCCTGTCGAATAATCAAGATAGTGTGAAGTATATGGGGAAGTCCAAGTGGAGTTACATTGATATGAAAATCGCGCATGCGGGCAACACTGTGCTTGCTAAAATTTGGATACAAGGCTCCACGGATACCGAAGATAGTAATAATGTAATTGATGATAGGGAGTGGGCTAGCAAAAAGGCCATTATTCCCACATGTGAATTTCCGCAGGCTCAGATCAGCAGGCACGCGGACGTTCATGGGAATAGAAACGGCTCTCATTTTCAACATTGTGTGGATTACAATAGTAAAAAGCAGACTGGCTTCAGTGCTCTCAAGGATTTTGGAATTTGTTGCAAATAGTTAAGCACAGTGAAGATGGGGGGTCCCCCTTGCCAAATTGAGCCTAGTGCGGACCCGGATTGGAAGGATAATGTTGAGTTATGGAATATACTCAGCAAGGGTGGCATCACCAACTTCATGGAGAAGGTTCAAGGACATGATCAAAGCATCTCAGTGTGTTTTGTGAAGGATTGGAAGGAGTGGACTGTGGAATATGGGGGGCAGAAGATCTTGGTCAACGAGGAGCTTATTGCTGAAGCGACCGGTCTTAGCATGGAGGGCTACCATTTTTTTAACAAAAGGGTCGACAGAGATGTTGAAGAGAGGAGATTTGTGGAGGGATCTGAGAAGCTGATCTATATTACCACGGGCCTGCTTGTTAGCTCGATCCCTCCGCCTTATGATGAGGTTACTCGCATGATGATACGATTCATTTCTTTGGAAGGGAGGTTTGTCACCGTACCTGCTAAGCACCTTATCTTTCTCAACCACTTCCGTAGGAATCGCTTGGTTTGTTTCCCCCATTATTTGCTGAACTCTCTTGAGCGCTCCATTTTGGAGTTTCAAAAGCATACCTGGGTGGTTCCTTTACACCAGGGGCTTATTTTTCTGCTGCATAAATTTTGTCTTCTTAGGTATCCTGGTCTCCCTTCCTCTCCTAGCTTTGTTCCCCTCTCGCCGGGTTTCTTTGTTCTTGCTAGCCCCATTTCTCCACTCTCTGCCCCCACCACCACTGCTGTCCCCCCCCTGCCGGCCATCCAGGCTTCATCTTCCATTCCCCCTACTGCTGCTCCTGCCCCCCACTTCACTTCCACCTCGGCCAGACCGGTCACCAGGGCATCTAGAAGGCTTAACCTCGATACTCTTGTTGCGGGGAAGGGCCCTCATGAAATTGAAATTACACATGACCTCCTGAATATTAGTAGTGCTAGTCCCCGAGATGTGCATATGGAGAGCTCTACAAAAAGGTTGGATGCCTTAGAAGCTGAAATGAAGCTGTTGAAGGATGAGGTTAAGAACTTGGCAAAACAGAAAGGAAAGAGGAAGGAGGAGGAGGTGGATATTGATAACAGCCAGATTAAAGATATCTACAAGAAGCTGAACTCCTTAGACTCCTGTTTAGGGAAGGCCAAAACTCGTCATGATTACAATATGGCCATTTTTAGTGTGATTGAGGAGTTCATTGAGCAACATGTCAGAAGTGTCTCCAATCTCAGCGGAGTTCCTAACACTTTGGGGCAATGATAAGGAAAGCAAAAGGACCATTGATCAGTTGGATAAGACTGACGCTACCCACATGAAAACTTTGGGAATGTTCAGATCCTGGAAGAACATCAAAACCAACATCGACAAAGCTGCCAAGAAGTAGTTGTAGGTGCTTTAGCTGCTCTGTTTGTTTGTTTTTTTGCGGTTTCTTTGCTGCTTTTGTGCAGAGTTTTTGTTGTTTTGTCTTGTTTGGGTAGTTGTTTTTTGGCTACTTTGGGCTTCATTGTCATACTTGGATTCTGATCCTTTTTTCTCTGATTTTCATTCCTATTCTGGCTCCTAGGCCCTCTCTTGTACTCAAGGGTATAGTCCCTTTCAAAAAACTATTTGCCAATAATAAAAAAACTCTTGTTTTTGGGCGTTTGAATCTTTTAAGATTGTCTTTCACCCCTATACTAATTTCCTTTAGTAATTTTTTGCATAGTTGTCTGTGATTCCTGAAGATGATTTCATTTATGGTTTTCCAAAGTTTCCAGATGGTATGAGGAAAAACCAATTTCCATAATCTTCTAACCATACAATGTTTGTAAGGGGGATCCCATTGATTCCAAGCCTACAAGATGTTATGTGGAAGTATCCATTCCAAATTAAATTTTGTAAAAATTAAACCCCATACCTTTGCAACATAATCACAATGCAGTAATAGATGCTTTATATCCTATGCTTCTTTCTTACACATATAACACATATTGGGCATAATAAATCCCCTTTTTATCAGATTATCATTAGTCAAAATTTTCCCTTTAAGCACAAGCCAAAGGAAAATATTTACCTTAGGAGTTAGTTCAGGCATCCAAATTTGATTCCAGTTGAATTCACATTGTATATTCTCAAAGAAGGTGTTATATCCATATTTAACTGTGTAGTCACCATCAACTGAATTCACCCAAATGATTTCATCCTTGGAGTCAATTTGAGTTAGAGGAATAAGATCATATTTTCTTGGAGTGAGGAAACTATGTTCCAAATCAACATTATCCACCCTGAGCTTTTTCCAAAATCTCTTATTTCTCTCTAAGTCAATATAGTCTTTCACTTTTCTACCATAATTATCAATCAAGCTATCTTTTATGGTTTCAAATTTGTCTTTTAGGTTGAAGGAAGTCCAGTTATCCTGTCATAATTGAATATCACTTCCATCTCCCAATTTCCATCTACTTCCTCCTTTGAGAATATTTTTGATTTGAAGCAAGTTATTCCAAAAACAAAGCCATTGGGAAATTGTTCTTCATATAGAAAGGTATTCACATTATTTTGAGCCAAATACTTTACTCTGATTAGTTCAGTCCAAGGTTTCTCCTCCTTCAACAATCTCCAACCCATCTTAGCAATCAGTGCAACATTCATCTTTCTTATGTCTTTAATTCCCAATCCTCCAATTTTCTTGGGAATGCAAACTTGATCCCAAGCAACCAGATGGTATCTAAATCTTTCTTCAGTTCCATGCCAAAGAAAATGCTTCTGAATTTTTCAATGCTTCCCATAACTGAGGAAGGGATGCTAAACATGGAAATAATATAAATGGGTAAGTTCTGAAGTGTGATTTTGATTAATAAAATTTTTCCAGCACTTGATAAAACAACCCCTTTCCAGCTAGCCAATTTCTTATGAAATCTATCCAACAATGCATTCCACACATTCATATATAATTTATTTTCCCCAGGGGTAGACCAAGATATGTGGTGGGAAAAGTGATAATTTTGCATCCAAGAATCAATGCAATTCTCTTTTTTCTTTCCATATGGGTGTTGAAGAAGTAAATTGAGATCTTGTTAAAATTAACTTGTTGTCCAAAAGTTGCTTCATAAAATCATGAATGGTTTTGATAGCTTTAGCTTCCAGAATGGAGGCCATCAACAAAAAAATTGTGTCATCGAAAATTGCTAATGAGAAGTTGTTTGATTTGCGAGGTAGGTATGAATCCTTTTAGAAGACCTGCATTGATGGCCTTAGTAATGGATCTACTCAGACTATTAGCCATAATTATAAAGAGTAGAGGAGATATGGGATCTCCCTGTCTTATGCCTCTACTTCCTGTAAAAAAACCAACTAGAATTCCATTGATAACAAATGAAAATCCGGTCGTTGATATACAAGCCTTTATAATCTTTCTGAATTTGTTAGTGAAACCAAATTTGGAAAGAACCTTATCTAAAAACTACTAGGATACTCGTCAAAGGCCTTGTTCATGTCTAATTTTACAACCATCCTTACTTTCTTACTTTTATCCATGGAATGAATGGTTTCATGAACCATGATCACTCCATCTTGTATGATTCTTCCTTTTATGAAGCCACTTTGTTGTTTTGAAATCATATCAAAAAGCAATGGTTGAATTCTAGTAGCCAATATCTTAGTAAAAATTCTATAAATAACATTTACTAGGCTAATAGGTCAAAAGTCCTTGAAGTATTTAGCATCCATATTCTTTGGGGATAGAACAATATGAGTGTTATTTAGTTCCTTGAGTAGATCATTCATCCTATAGAATTCATTAACAGCCTTGAGCAAGTCTTTCGAACAAATATCCTAGAACTTTTGAAAAAGTTAGCAAAAATCCATCAGCCCAGGTGCCTTATCTCCTTTCAAAGCAAAAACAACACTTTTTAGTTCCTCAATTATTGCAATTTGGTGAGTCCTCTAAATATTTCTTGATATATTATGTCTCGTAGGAATGACATCTAAAAGATAAGAAGGTGCTTCTTCATTGCACACATTATCCTCAGTGAGTAATTTTTCATAAAATTTTAGAGCTTCACTTTTATAGCATTTTGGTCTTTAGTTATCCCATTTCCATTGGAGACTTCAATGATTCTATTACAAGCCCTATGCTTTAGAGTGGTCATATGAAATAATTTTGTATTTTTCCTCCTTATATGAACTAAATAGCCTGGGATTTCATTCTCCAAAATGTTTCTTCTTGATTGCAAATGTTGTGATATTCAGAAAGTAGTTCCTTTTCTAGGTGATGATATCTGGCATCCATTCCTTTTAGAGAAGCCTCTTCTAAATCCTCCATTCTTATTTCAAATCTTTCTTTTTTCAAAGATATTCCCAAAGACTTCTTTGTTCTAGATTCTCACTTACTTTTTTACATTTTTTAACTTTTGAACCAATCTGTATTGAGTTATTCCTTCCCCATCCTAGTACCACCCTTCTTTTACCTTGTCATTAATGTCCTCATGATCCATCCACATTTTTTCAAATTTAAAAGAGTTGTGTGTGGGTTTGGTCCAATTGAATAAAATTAGTACTATAGGATTATGATCGGACCCAATCCTGGGGAGGGTAGCCAAATGAAAATCCTTATTTAAAATCTACTAACAGAGAGAAGAGCTCTGTCTAATCTTACCTGAATCGGGTCTTCTCTGAATCTCCTATTGGACCAAATGAATGGGTTTCCATGAAGTTCATTATCCATAAGATTAAAAGAGACAAAGTTAGAAAATTATTCCATTCCAACAGAGAAATAATATTTTCCACCTTGCTTTTCACGGGATTAAGGGGGGTATTGAAATCCCCCATAACCATCCAATTAACATCAATATAACTACTTATAAAATCCTTTATCTCCTCCCAAAGTCTCCTTCTTCCAATAATAGAATTAGGTGCATATATATTGGAGAGGATCCAGACTAAATCACTATTCCATAGTAGTAAATTTAACAACTAAATGATTATGAGAAGCAAAGATTACATTACTAGTAAGAATGGTTTTTACCTAGAAGATAACAACCCCTCTAGACTCTCCTTGAGAATCAAAACTAGTAAAACCTTATGTATCCCTAAAAAAATTTTACTTCCAACAAGAGTATCAACTTTCATTTTAGTTTATGTAAAACAAGAACACTAGGTCTACTAGTTCTCCTAAGTTCCTTTAGCATCCATTATTTAGGGTCCCCATTTAGACCTCTAACATTCCAGGAGATGATCTTCATCTATAAAATATGGGGAAGGAGTTTCTAGATGGCTCAATTGTCTTTGAGTTCCATCTGTAATATCTTTTCAGATCTTTCTTTCTTAAAGCATATTTAGAGGGTCTACCCTTTTTGTATTTTACACTAATATTTGATCTCCTCTTAGAAGAAGATCTAGTAACTCTTGAAGTGGAAGCTTCCTAGTTCCCAATATTCTTTCTATTATCATTGTATAAAGTATTAGGGATGCCTTCAAATCCTTTTATTCTTATTTTCTTGGATTTGACTTCAATGAATCCATTATTCAAGTCATTATCACAAATCAAAGAGTACCTTTGTTGAATTCGGGGTAAGCTCTCCTTCCTCCTTTGTATACCCATCTAACTCATGATTTTTATTACATTTGTCTAAAGCTGTGTAGTTGTTGATCTGTCATCAACATAGAGCTGATCATAAACAAGAGAGGGTAAATCATCTTGAACTTCAAAATTTTCCTCAGTGAAGTCATCTAGTGCATCATCCTCATTTTCTTCAGATAGTTTTTCTATGATAGTTTCTAATGATTCATTTTGATATGCTTCAACTGAAGGCATCATCTCCTTCTCTATTATTGAGGGTATCTCCATTTCCACTTCCTTTGTTGAGTTACCATGCTACTTTGTGAATGCTCACAGGGTGTAGTATTCTCTTGGCTAGAGATATTTTGTTTTTCTTCGTTTTCTTCCACCGTTGGCTCCTTATCATCTTGCCAAAAGATTGACCATAACTCTAGAGTTATTTTCATCCACTATCATGATAAGTTTCACATGTTTGTCTAGGACCAAGTCTTCTAGTTTCTCCTAAACTATTACATCATCCCCATCCATTTTTGACTGTGGGATCTTAGGTCTCCATAGCTTCTTGCAAACAAGTGGTCACCTAATGTGTGTTTTGAAACCCTTTTTGTTTTTGTTCTTTAGATCTGAAATTTTTGGGATTGTTTTTCCCACCTCATGTCCTTTTTGTTCCTTAGTTTGAGAGATCTCATCCCCTGGAGCTTTTCCTTCAATCTTTCCACCACGAGAAGCTCCTTTCTCTAATATCCTAGATTCCCCATTTTCTAGAGATTTGTTCCTTTCCTTGTTAGGGGATCCAATATCATATCTAATTTTAATATCCTCCTTACTCTGACCTTTAGATCCATTAGAAGTGGGGCACTTCCTAGTGAAATTTCCTAACTTATGACATTTCTCGCATCTCAAATGGAAAGTTTCATATTCAATTAGTTGATGCCAATGACCAAACTTTGACTAAATAATGATATGATATGGAAGTTTTTATTCCATTTCTAAAGAGATACAAAATCTAGCAAAGGAAATCCTATATCTATTTCTAGTAGGCCCATCTAATCCTATTGGAGATCCAATAGATTTGGCAATTTTCAACAAGATCTCATCATCCCAGTAATCGCAACGGAAGTCTGGGAGCCTTCACCATATGGGTATGGTGTGAATATTTTTAGTATTAGGATTGAACCCTGGATACCATATTTTTAAAAAGAGTCCCATATTTCCCATGCACCAGGGTCCTCCCAATAATATTTATTCCAGATATACATGTTGATTTAATGTGGCAAGAAAAAACCTTTAGACATGGTTGTAATAGCCAAATCTCCCTTAGGTTTCCATCTACGCATAACCCATTTCCTTATTACGTCAATATTGGGTCGAGACCTAGGAATTTTTCAACAAGGGAAAGATTTGCTTTACCCATTTTATGATACAAGAAACCGCATTTACCCAAAATTGTAAGGTACCTTGCATCGCTGCAATGCATGTAATAAGTGCCCCGATGATGATACAGTCTCCTCGCAAGGTGTTCGAGATCCGAAAAGCCCTCGAGTATGTGTTAACATCCCGCGTGCCCGCTTAGCCCCGTGCCGCTTGTTTTCTCTCTCTTTCCCTCTTTCCTTGGCCTCTTGGCCTTGAATGAAACGCCGCCGCCCGAACAGGCAGGCGGCGGTCTCAGAATCGCCGCCCGCCCAGAGCGGCGGTCCCTGTGCGTGTTTTCTAAACACTCTTTTGACGCGACCCGCGTGAAATATCACGACTCACCAGCTTTCCTTGCCGACTTGAGCATGCATTTATGTTTTTGGTCCCCCTGGAATAGTGTTTTTCCCTTGTTTATTGTTTAGGAGTTCAATTTGGTTTTGGTTCTTGGATGTTTGAATTCCTATAAATGCATGGTTTGTGCTCAAGAAAATGGCCTCTCTCTCAAGTTTTGTTTTCTGGATTCCTCTTTGCAATTCCTTTAGTTTTCCTTTGCTTAGAATACTTAGTTTTCTTCATTGCGTGTTTTGGTTAGTATTGTGTTGCACTGGTGGTAAGCCACAGCACCCATCTTGTGCAAAAAAAAGCGGTCTTTGTTGTTTACAATCCAGCTTAGAAGCTTGCCTCTCGAATTCCTCTTTGCTGTAGATTTGTTTTTACTGTGTCTTGGAGTTCTTAGTTCAATTCATCATATACCCGGTTAGCTTTATTCAAATTTGTTGGTAAGCCACATATCCAACTTGTGCAAGCAAGTGTCTTTATTTTGGAACAGTAATAGCTTGGGAAGCCATTAAAGTTGCAGGTTTTGCTCTTCGTATAGGATAGTCGCAGGTTCTGGTTGCTTCACGTTGCATGACTCGCAGTAAAATCCCGCTAGGAATCGCATAAGCCAAGCTCTGTACTCTTGCGCTATCCTTCTCCTACTCGCATTCTCGGTCTGCATTCTGAGCTGTCCTTATCCCAAAATCTACTCCTATCGGTGCTAGCATTACATGCTTTTCTGGATCCAAGTGAACACGAAAGAACGAGAAGATCATACTGAGGGGACGAGATCATACACACACCATCGGATTCGCCACTGTTCTGCGGAATCCAGGTTTTACATTTCAAAGTTCTAGTCAGATTCATATCAAATAGAGTAGTTAATCGCTTTATTTCATTTCATTCTATTCTCGATATTGCCAGGGAAGCTATGGGGGATTGATAGTTTCTGAGAAACTATGATTCACTCCTCACTTCTGAGGTAGGATCGAGAATCTTGCAGGTAGATTAGACAGGCTATTTTATTCATTTAGAATAATTCTACAAATCGCACAGGCAAATAACCACACTCGGTTATCTTGTCTATTTTTAATTATTGTTTAGTTATTATTTCTAGATATGCTTAAAATAGTTTGCTTTCCTTAAAATTGTTAAATATTTCAGAGAAGAATAAAAGTTATATGCAGTTAGATTTATTTCACGTAGTTAGAATTTGCTTCATTACAGTTAGTTTTATGACAGTTACGGGACCTCAAGATCCCAGGGAATATATATTTGAGCCAATCGTGCCTCAACCAAACCTCTTCACAAATGATAGTTGACATAGACCAAAATCTCGGGATACAAGTATTCCGAACAACCACGCATTTACAACTGATCGCCTCGCTTAAGAGGATTAAACATAGAAGACGACCAAGCACATACGTTTTGGTCAAGTCACCAAACTACTGATTACCCTAGAAAACATCCACATGATCGTAGAAGGGGCTCGAAAGAGAACAAACATTCGGTGCGATCCTCTAGTTCCACAAATGATTTACTGGAGACACCCTCGTAGATATAGATACCACTTAAGAATCCAGTGTTGCGAGAACACCCGTGTGAGGTATTCTGAGAAGATTGCACAACTGTTAGTTCTAAACGTAGAAGCTGAGAAAGCTTACGATTACTGGATACTAGGGATTAGAACTTGATCTCGCGTATGACCATAACAGGACCGCAACAACCAAGAATCTATGGTTGTGATCCACGATCCCACAGCCTAACGAGTCCACAGGTCAATCCAATATAGACGCTAACCTACGTACCTTGGTATTCAGGTCCACTCCACTTCCACCGTCATCGTCGAACAACTGTCCTTACTAGATATAGCGGCTAACGAAGCCAGGGAATTCTGGACTAGGCCAGAAAATCGTCCGTAGAGCCAATTATATTCATCATCCACCATATGACCTTATCGGAGATATACACGAAACAATCCCAGTGTCATTTTCCGTATTCTCGCAACCCATAGATCAAATCACGCCGAGCTCAATATTGATTGGAGCCTTCGAGCAATATCATCCTTGCTAATCGATCTATCACACCACCTCAAGTTAGAAGGGCCTTCTTTGCCTTAGATTCACAAATTCCACTAGTGCGTGTCGAAGACATTAGATCGCTTTCTAACTAGTTTGTCTCGCATATTCCATCCCCACCGGCTGTCCCTCTCGCACGACATCGGGAGGTCGGGTACGCGGAAGAGTTACTTGTTAATTCTCATGCTCGCCTGTCGCTTTTCCGACGTACAAAATTGGTGAACCCGACGTGAACAAACAATTGTTTCACCTTCTCTTTGAGAAGTTTCATCTTCTCTCCTTCACCTTCGCTCCTTCCCATTATTCTGCGGGTATTCATATACCCCCCGAATATGTCGGGATTCGATGCATATGGCAGACCCCTCCTGGGTCTTGAGGCATACTACGCCCAACAGAATAGGCAATCATCACCCTCGCTCTCAGTATGGGGTGACAACTATTCAACTAATCAGTTGTCAACACAAACCCCAAGAATCAGATATAGTTCATCTTTTCAAACCGAGGAGTTAGATCAACCCCCTCGAACCCAACAAACAGAGCCTTCAGGTTCAAACAATATGACGTTTACCGAAAGAATCTTCGTCTCCTCAAATGTTACTCGAGATCACAAATTAGTAGGCAATCGATCCATACCTGGTCTTAGATGATGGACAATCAATACGTTATCCTAGGAGTGAACAACGCTCCCGGGGAATGTACCCACCTGTAGGAGGTTTACAAATACAACCCAAAATCTCTTTTCAAGAAAATACCTCTATGCCACTGCATACAGGAAGTATTCTTGGAGAAACTTGGCAAGATAGTGATCAGTTTATGACAGGATATCACGTACCTTTACAACACCAAGGTATACAACCAACGCCGCTCAGGCAAAGTACCGTGACTTCACCAAATGAAGTCATTTCAACGTTAGTAGAAAGAGTGAGAGGGTTAGAACTGGCTCAAGCAAGTCAAAATTCTCCGTTCATACAAACAGGAAGTTCCAATCCTCCATACCACTCGGCGTAGATCTCCTTACGAGGAATAGGCACGTTAGGCATGCCTCCTCAATATCCACAGCAAACGCCAACAAGGCCTATCATCTCTAACACTATTCCTCCCGGTCTAGTGTCGAACAGTCCGTTCCTCGACAATACCCCGTCCTATTTAAACATGTACTCTAAATCACCACAAGGAGATATGTTCTCCTCTCCTGGCATGTTTTCTCAAACGCAGGGACCTCCCTATGCCCCTGCCAACGCATACGCTGCACCGTATCAACAACCTATCCCACCACCGCTCCCTCAGCAACCACCATCAATGGTCGAAAGCTATGCAATAGGGACGTATTCAGAATATCTAAAGGAACCCTTAGATTTCACCATACGAAGCGTTATGCTTCCAAGACCTCTCCCTGATTTTCCCAAGTTCAAGGGTGAGGGAGATCCAAATGCGCATATCAAAGCTTACGCTACTGCCATACGAGAATTACTTCCTTGGGATGGGGTTGTTGCTAAAATATTTCCCAAAACCTTGGAAGGCATCGCTCTTGATTGGTATTATAGAATACCTGAAGCTTCCATACATTCGTTTAAACAACTCGTGTCAGAGTTCATCAAAGCCTTTGACATGAACAAACTATTGAGAACAGGAATCAGGGAATTCTTGCATATCAAACAAGAACACAACGAATCTGTCGCCCATTTCATCCAGAGGTGGCGTACAGTTCTTTATTCATCGCCAGTGCTCCAAACATGGATCGATGGAACTATGCAATTTATTCCTTCATTCTCTCGGTAAGAAGAAGTGAAGGAAGAAGTCCAAGTTCCCACTAAGGACTTATGATGATGTACTTGAGAGCGCTCTGCAAATAGATCAAGCAACGATAGATAGTGGTCGTAAGACATATGGAACAAACGGGAGGTTAATCACCTCCACTCAAAATACTACAACTACCACAAATGTCAATCAAGGACCTAAAATCCTTAACAAAAATCGTGGGGTAACAATGGATGGGGTAACCGACCAACCCAAGAGGGTAAATGTTGTTAATACTCCATCACAAACAAACAACCAGCGAAACAACAACTTTACCCCAACGGTCAATACAGTGGATTTTAACCATCCACAACAACAACAACAACAACAACGGTGAAATCCCATACAAGGGCCAAGCCAAAACTCATTTGGTTACCAAAACCAAAGTCAAAACTAGAAACAACAATTCCAAAACTTTGGTCCTAATAGGCAACAGTTTGATCGGAATTTTAGGCCACAATACACACCAAACCAACAAAACGGGAATTATAACCCCAATTCTTATTGTGGTTTCCATAAAATTTGGGGTCACGATACTAGAACGTGCCGTGACTACAATAAATTTATGCAACGTTTGCCAGAAGAACAAAGACAGTTCTTCACAGACCTGTTTTTGGCAGATCCCGTCTCATCATCACCAAATACTCTCGCAGGGGCAGTTTCTCCTCAGAATGCTCCCCTCAAGATCTTTAATGATCCGCTCCCAAATCATGACAGCAATAGGCTGAATCCAACCGGAACAAACAAAGGTGCAGTGACGGGAAACAATGACCATGAAGCCTCGACTTCATTAAATCCGTCAGTCGTGCCACAGTTGGGAGCTCAACCGAGACCTAAGATAGTCAGTTTGGTAGAATTAGATGCTGAACTACCTATCGAAGCTATAACAAGAACACGAGAGTATTTCTCTCAACCGAGCCCAAGTCATCTGCCAGAAATAGATAAGAGTCAGCAAATAGTTGAAAAACCCATCGGTGCCTATGATTTAATTAGTGACCTAACAAAGACCTTTTCACACATTTCATTTTTGGACTTACTAAAGAACTCTCCCCCTCACAGAGCTGCTCTTTTAGAAGCATTAGGTCTAGGCCATCTAATTAACATCACTCCACCTCCCGAAACACAAGTAAATCACGTAGATTTTGATATCCACCCTCCAGGGCAGCCGGACAAGGATGTCGAATTCATCTTCGAAATAAGTAAAATGCCCACAGATGCTGAGATCGCACGCCGAGGTGACCCAGCCTTACACTTGCAAGTGTGGGTTTATAATAACTATGTAAAACAGGCAATGGTTGACAATGGGGCCGTAGTTAACATAGTCCCTTTCTCTTTCCTCCAAAAACTTGGATATGGAGAAACAAATTGTTCCACTACACGAAATACCTTGAGAGGCTATGATAGCCTTAAAGCCACTTCGATAGGAACTATAATACTGCCGGTCACCTTAGGGCCCAAAACCATCTTGACCGAGTTTTATATTATAGATCGGAAACTAACTATAATATGATCCTCGGCCAACCTTGGATACATCGAATGAAGGCAATCCCTTCCACGCTATTTCAAGAAGTAATATTCTTACATCCGGGAAAGGTATTTGTAGCCAAAGGTGATCCAAAACCTTTCAATTTGCACCTAGCTGATTTAAAGAAAAGACTAGTGGTGCACTCGAATTTGAACCGCCAACAAACCAACTTAATAAACCCTCTAACCCAAAGCCGAGAGGAAAAGTTGATACCTATGACGGATCTTGAAACTACCAAAGATAGCCAAAACAATTCCAACCCCTAAAGGTAAAACTAAAGAAACAGTATCATTAGGGACTACTGCGAAAATCGTTGAGTTGATAGAACAAGATTCACCAATGTTCTTACCATTCGATTCAGTAGGCATGGGATTTTCCCTAGGTGTTGGCTCCTTGCACAAGAGGATCTCTGTATGGTAGAAGTAGAGTGTGCAAACACAGCAAATACCCCAACATCTACACTCCCGGCTAAGTATTGGACTCTCCATTTCGATGGAGCTAAATGTCGTTATGGAGCGGGGGCAGGTATAATTCTTACTTCGCCCGAGGAGAAGGTCCTCCCATTCTCTTTTAAGTTAAACTTTGAATGCACAAACAATGGCGCTGAGTACGAAGCCCTCCTCCTTGGCCTCACCTTAGCCAAAAGAATTGGTATTAATAACATCAGAGTCTTGGGAGACTCGCAATTAGTAACAAACCAAGTTTCTGAAGTATATGAAACTAAAGCCAAACATTTACAACTCTACAAAAATGCTGTATTAGATTTAAGCAAGGCGTTTAACTTCATATCCATTGAAGCGATCCCGCGAGAGAAAAATCTTCTCACCGATTCAATAGCAACCTCAGCATCACGTTTTACTCCAAGCAATGAGCTAGAAGACACTCACTTCACAGTATCCATTCATGACAAACCATTGATAAAAACAATGACAAATCCTCTTTCAAGCGAAAGTGAATCTACCATCCTAGACCATGTTGGAAATGATGCGGCTACTTTAGATTACTTAAATGCCTATGCAGCACTACATCTCTCCTATCACATGCTAGATTTATCCCTGATTCCGCATTCATCTTCCTACTTCGGAAATCCCGTAACGATCGTCCCTCACAAATGGAATCTAACATATACGCAATAGGAAACGGGGATGATCTAGATTTACCTCCAAAGACTACACTCGAGTTCAAAGAGGGTAACGCCTCTTTGATCGAAGAAACAATCGATGTCAACATCGGGACAGAAGATGAGCCGAGAATTTTAAAACTAGGTTCTTCGTTAATCCCAGAAGAAGTGGAAATACATACTCAGTTTCTTAAAGAACATCAAAAGGCGTTTGCATTTAATTATAAAGAGATGACAGGAGTTGCACCCCACATTGCAGTACACAACCTTGTCACTAGATCAGATGCAAAGCCAATTAAACAAAAATCAAGACCCATGAAGCCCAAAGTAGCTCTCATGGTAAAAGAGGAAGTAATAAAACTCCTTCAGGTAGGATTCATCAAGCCAGTTGACTACTCCCAATGGGTATCTAATATCGTTCCCGTTCTCAAGAAGAACAGAAAGATACGCATTTGCATAGATTTCCGAGACATCAACAAAGCGTGTCCTAAAGACGATTTCCCATTACCATCCATAGACGTTATTGTTGATGCAACAGCTGGTTTTGAACTCTTGTCTCTCATGGATGGATTCTCGGGATACAATCAAATCAGAATATCCGAGCAAGATCAAGCTAAAACCATGTTTATAACTCCTTGGGGAACTTATTGCTATGCTGTCATGCCTTTCGGTCTCAAAAATGCTCTGGTGCTACATACCAGCGGGCTATGACTTATATATTTCACGATTTAATTCATAAAATCATGGAATCCTACGTAGATGACTTGTTGGCTAAGGCCAAGAAGCGTTGTGACCATCCCGAAGTACTCCGCATCATTCTTTCACGCCTAATAGAATACGGAGTTACGCTAAATCCGGAGAAATGCGTCTTTGGTGTAACAGGAGGAAAGCTCCTAGGTTACATCATATCATCACGAGGGATCGATGTTGATCCAACCAAAATTTGGGCTGTCCTCGAAATGGTCCCACCTTCGAGTGAATCTGGAATCAGATCATTTCTCGGAAAGCTGGGTGCAATCCGGAGATTTATCCCGACCTAAGCTTCGTCGTTCATCCAATCAACAATCTACTCAAGAAAGACTATAGCATTGATTGGACTGAAGATTGCAATGAAGATTTTGAAGCAGTTAAGCATTTCCTGTTATCACCACCTACGCTAATGCCACCTAAGCTAGATCACCCGTTAATTCTATACTCACGGGCTACCGATGTCTCGTTGGCCTATATGTTGGCCCAAGAAGACGATGACAAGAGAGAACGTGTGATTTATTTCATTAGCCGAACATTGCTCGACTATGAAACACGCTATACACAAGCAGAGCGAGAATGTCTTGCCATAGTCTTTGCTACTAAACGTCTAAGACATTACATGCTGAATCAAGAAACAAAGGTCATGGTAAAGATGGACCATTTACAGACTTTTCTCACACAAGGTTCCTTATCCAAAAAGGCTGGACGTTTTATAACCTTAATGGGAGAGTTCGAATTAACATTTGTAAATCAGAAGTCAGTTAAAGGACAAATCATCACGGATTGGTTAGCTGACAACCCATTAGATGGAGGTGATCTAGTAGATTTGAATTTTCCAGATGAATGCGTATACTACATCGAAACTCGACCTGCTATCTCTGAGTGTCCTTGGTACACGGACATCGTTAATTATATCATGGACCATATGTACCGGAGGCGCTTACACCGCAACAAAGAAGGCAATTACGCATAATCGTAGCTAAATACGTCATTATAGAACAGTGCTTTCTATCGAAAAGCATTCGATGGAATGCTCTTAAGGTGTGTTGACACAGAAAGAGTCCAAGAGGATTCTCCATGAATCCCACAAATGGTATATGTGGAGGCCACTTCGGTGGCCATGCCACCGCTCGAAAAATACATCGAATGGGCTATTTCTGGCCCACTCTAGAACATGACGCGATAGAGTTTACACGCAGGTGTCATAAGTGCCAAGAATTCTCCCACGAGATCCACATGCCAGCACAAGCTCTACAACCAATCGCAACTCCATGGCCCTTTTCTACATGGGGCCTGGACTTGATAGGGAAGTTCTCTCCCTCATCCATAGACGGCCATAATTTTATAATCACGGCCACTGAATATTTTACCAAATGGGTGGAGGCCATGCCTCTTACTACTGTACCTGGTTCTGTGATCGCCAAGTTCATTTTGAACCAAATCATTTGCAGGTACGGTATCCCGCAAATCATTATCTCCGATAATGGAACTTCTTTTAAAAATGAAGAAGTTCGCGAACTATGCAGTAAATTTAAGATAAGCCATCATACGGCTTCCTTGTATTATCCCCAAGCCAATGGGCAGGCTGAAGCAACAAACAAAACACTGAAAGCCATTCTCCTCAAAACAGTAAAAGAAAACAAACGAGATTGGCATTTAAAGTTATATCCGGCCTTGTGGGCCCACCGAACCTCAATAAGAACACCAACGGGAGTAACTCCTTTCTCGCTAGTATTTGGGGCGTACAGATACTCCCGCTTGAGGTCGAAATACCCAGTCTCCGCATTTCACTACAAGGGATTCTGGATGAAGACGCTTACAGAGAAGCACGTCTTTCCCAATTAGAAAGCCTAGATGAAACTAGGTTAGATGCTGAGCAGCGGCATAGAGCTTATGCTGACCGAATGTGCCGGCAATATAACAAGAAGGTTTATGAACGCGATATATACGAAGGTGATCTAGTTCTAAGACTAGACAGCTCGGATCGACAAGAAGACCGGCGAAGGAAGGAAATTCCGGCCCAAATGGTTGGGCCCATACCGAGTCACAAAAGACTACGGAAATGGTGCATACCTCTTATGCACGCTAGAAGGTGAGGAATTTGGCGAAACAGTCAATTCCCTGCACCTCAGCGTTTCTACGCATAAGCAGCTAGCACTGCTTATATAACTATTTACATTGCATCTTCATATAGATTTAGATCATTTTGTCCACTTGTTCTTACACAAATTGTGATCAAGGAATCTATTCTCAAAGTAATTCATTACAAACTCATGATGTTGTTGGCACAAAACTTTCTAATCATATCTCTCCATTTTCACGATATCATCAATCACTTCAGAATCTTTTATCAAATAAAATCAAACATGACGAAGTCTTAACGGTAACCATACCAAGATCTGCAAGTTTGTTCTCGCTTTGATTTCTTCTTAGGATTGGTGTCTTGCCTATGGTCTGTTCTAGAAGCTTCATGGTGTCACATCTATCCCATATACACATCTCTTTGGAAATAAGCATATACTGACATTTTACTCAAAAAGACAAGTCAAAAAGTGATTAAAACAGAAAATTTTATTTTTACACATTTCCTTGCCCTACCAACCTTCGGTGATGAGCTTGCGTCTCTTACTAGTGACGTAGGGTTGGGAAAGGATGGAAATGCCCTTACTCGCCTATGCCTTGCCCACGGTGATAAACCCATGCTTCTTACAGGTAGCATGGGGCAAAGTGTAGGGGGTCCTCTAGACAATGCAAACGTTAAAAGGTCATAAACAAACTATTCAAACTTTGAGTCAAAAACGAATGAATCAGATGTTCAAAATTCCAAGAGAGTTAAAAATCCTAAAAACCAGATTTTGTCTACTATGTGGCCATCTACGGGTCTAAGTCTGGATAAACCGCAAAGCAAGTTGCACCCAAAACTATGAAGTCATTCGGGTGGAGTAAGCTTGTAGTTTTCAATTTGGTTCCACCAAAGCTTCGTCTGTCTTTCATCACTATCATTTCACCATATTTCATAACTTGCGCCCTTCTTGGCTCTTGGTGATGAGCCCTCGCATCTTACTAGTTGCGTGGAGTTAGGAGTGGGGCAAGTTAATCTGTTCATCATACTGGTTATTTTCATCACTTTGCCAAAACAAACATGAGGTATCCAAATTGCTCACAGAAGCTAAGATTTAAGATCACAATATATCTACAATATCATGTATCAGCATCATGAAACACAAAAAGAAAGCAAGCATTTGCATCATCATTCTCCATTGCATACATTCATGTGAATAGGACGTTCGGTGTGATTGGGACACATGGGATCACCTCTCCCTACGGATTAGATCCCGCCACTCATCAACAGGACTTGAATTAGCTCGAGGTGAACCTCAGGAGAAATAGGCGTTCGGTGTGATTGGGACTTCCTCTTCCTAAACTAAGTCTCTTCCTAAACTCGGTCTTTGTCTACTCCTAGTGTAACAAAAATGATTATCTAGTCCTATGCTAACATTTTCATGGGGTTTTAGGGAAAGAGTTTTACTGAAATGAAACTATACTAGGGATGGTGATGCACTTAGAATAAAGGGTGTCTTGATTTAGGAAGGGTTAATTTGAAGAGGGTGTGTGCACCACGCAGTCAACTTCACCTCTGCTGACTTAGAGAGGGTACATGATACCACGAGGCTAAGAGACACGCGTTCCTTTTGTTAAACTTTATCGAGGCCAGAAATATACCGGTTTCCCGGTGAAGAAGGATGAACTCAAGAAGGGTGAGCAGACACCACAACTCAAGCGCATGCGATACTTCACCACTCGATAAACACGAACTCCAGAACTGCAGTAGAAACTTAAACTTGCACGGTGTACTGCAGTATGAGAAAGGCACAAAGAAGCATAGAAGGATGAAAGGACCGAGATTAGTCACAAAACACACACTTTTATTGCTTGATAACATGCACAATGCATCATACATTCGAAGAGGCAATAGTTGCCATTACAGTCTTGAAGAGGAGGCTTGAAAGTTCTCTCAACACACAAGAACAACTTGCAGAAGAGAGAGGACCCTTGAAAAGTATACACTCTTGCCTGAGATATCTAAGCTGTCGACTTATGCAGAACTATTGGAACCCTTTGAAATGAGCTTCCACTTACATTTATAGAATAATATGTGAAAAAAAGAGGAAATGGTCATAATTACATTCCTAAATTGAAGGCCCATGATGTATTTATTGCAGTTAGTTGAACTACCTGAGAAGGTTCCATCATGGGTCATTAATTGCCTGATGACCAAGTCTTCTCAATTAATTAAAAGAATATTTAAATAAAATATTTAAATAATAATAATAAATATTATTATTAAAATATTTAAATAAAAATATTAATTTAATTAACATAATGTTGGGACCCCACGTTGACCCGTTTGACTTGAAGAGGAGGGGGGTCCATGTGGATAGAATCTGCACATAGCCAAATTTGATGAGCTTCGAATCCTCTAACTCGGTATTGCACTCGATTTTTGACCCCGCACCAACTCTTTCCTCGTCTTGGCAATCGGGCCCTTTTGCATTGAGTCCTCCGAATGGTGGACTATCAAACTTGATTCTTATCATTTCGCTCTGTTAACTCGAAACCATTTATGCATTCCTCGTTCAAACTTCATGAAACATCACCACGAGCTCCCAACTGATTCGACCTGGCTTTGTTTTGCATATCGGCCGAGCACCGGTCTCGGCTCGGACTCTCACATGTCTATGTGCAGAGCTCATATTTACCATCCTGCACATCTGATTTCCTTACTCCCTGAACAACAATGGGTCTATGCTCATTGGTTATAAACTCAAGCACTAGCTCATGCATTGAGCTCTTCTTTGATTCGGTCGATCTCTTGAGCTATTCTGTGCTTTGTATCTGCGGGAAATATCAAGATTTGTTCGATCATGTTCACATTTTCACGCCTCTAAGAATGGTTTTACCACAATGCTCACGGTTCTTCCTTATCATATAACACTTGTAGTAAGAATGTTTAGCTTTGCCATAATAAGCACAATTTGTACCTTCCAAACGATGAGAAAATGCCATTATTAATAAAGACCTAATGCTGCCATGATGATGACACAGTCTCATGCCCATAACATGTCTGATAGACACCCTAAGACTGATTTTTTGGCCAAAGAGCCCCTTGGTATTTTGGCAGTGCACCCGGAAATCTCAGCTCCAATCGACAATTATGCTACTATTGGAACCTATGGCATAGGTAGCCGTGAGCTATACAATATACTCATTTTTTCAGAAACTAAAAAGATCTTTTATGTTACAATTTGCAACACGTGAAATAAGCTCTTCAAAAAATACATTGAACAACTGGGGCAGCCAAGAGGACCTTGGAAAAAATGTACAGTAACAACTATATGAATTCTTCCTTAGTCGTGGATCAAAGCTAATAAAATAAAGCTAGATAAAACTAGCTCGAAACTACTGATATAATCGTCCATTGTTAAAAACAGCTTCTCGAACTGGTAAAAGAATATTTTATTGTCTGATTGAACGCACATAATGGAAAGGTATAAATATTGCCTCTGCTCTCGGATTTTCTCGAAGAGACCATTTACGAGTAACAAGGATGTAGCAGGCAAAACGGCTGACCGGGTATCTTCAGAGTTGACCTTCGCATTCAATTCGTTTCTAGGGGAAAACAATGCCGAGCAATATGAATCGTTTCGCTCTGCACGTAATAAACCTTCATCTCCTGGTTCATGGAAATTCTATGAAGCCTCGAACAGCGTGACTCCAATCCATCGTGCATGGCAGTGAATATTTGTTTTCTGCAACTGTGCGTGGGAGCTTCTCGCGACCACCGAATGCTATGCGTGGATGCGGAATGTGTAAAACCTCCTTCAAACAACCTTACATTTACAAAGCGATCTCCAGAGACAACCACGTTTAATCCGATTAAACACTTCGGCATTTGACTTCATTCCACGTTTTCCAACTTACCTTGCGTGTGACTCGCCCAAAGACTCGGACCACGTTTAAACGGCCTGTGCGGAAATCTCATGACGGATTGCCATTGTAATATTTCCGCTTGGCAATTGATCCGATTTCTCCCCTACGTGGAGGTTTGATCATGGTTTGCCAAACCAATATTTCCACGCTTGGCAGTTTGACCGGATTTCTCCCCTTTTTTGGCAGTTTGATCCAATTTCTCCCCTACGCGGAGTGAACAGCATGGCTCTCCATCCCGAAATTTCCACTTGGCGGTGCTGCTCCTTATTTCCCACGTCCGGAATCGGCCAAATTACTTCACGGGCCCCGGCCTTAGCTTTGCCACGCAACCTTGGCAAGATAGTAAAATATTTCCCATTTGCGGGATTACCTACTCAGTCTGCCATGATCGTGCTCCCGATTTTTCCTCCTGACGAGTTTTGATTCATCAGATTTGAGGATAACATTAACTCTCACTTTGCAAACATTTAAGTAGTAGCTTGTAAGGGTGATAATTTCAACGAGAATCATTTATGCACCTTGAACTTAGTGACTTGTTGAAGATGCTCATATAATTGCAAAGCAAATTGTGCCTCATGAATATTACGATATGAAACAGATTATACCTCTATGAGATCCGCTTCCATGAACTACATCGTAAAACGAGTAAGATCTCGATAGAGAATTTTTGTAATAAATTTCCTCAGGTTTCCTGGTAACACTCTCACTGTCACTTAATCGATTTTCATAAAAATATCTTGAAGGAAAATCCCGAATTTGAGGATGCATTCGATGCTGATCAGATAAATACATAGTTGGATGACCCGCTTGTTGGAAGCGCTCAAAAAAACCTGTTTATCTTTATGACATGTCAATTGCTGCACATGCACCAAATGCTTGGCCGAGGAAGGTCTGAACACCATTATAATTCACAGCTCTTTTTAAGATGTCGGTTTGACTCAATTTTACATTGGTATTCGATGGTGCTTATACTTTCTTCCTGGGTTGATAGAAGTCCTTCCATTATGTAATTACAAACCCGAGATTCAATGATGTTGAACCTCCCATATCTGCATAATTTCATATCATCTCGGTCAAACAAGATAATTCTCCCAGTGGTTGGTGAAACCTTTGTCTCGATGGATTAAACACTGGCATCATGTTGACTTTGACTCTCACGACTTGGCCTTGAGCTTTTTGCATCGATCTCCACCGAGATCCTTATGCGATTCCTTTCATTCGTCAATTTTCAACGAGCTATATTTTGCATTAACAAGACCATCGTCGAGCTCTTACAATGAGAGTCTCCTTTGAGATGATTTACGAGATGACTATCAATTTGACACCGGGTTCTTTATCAACTCGACCACTGAACTCTTCAGTCGAGATCAAGCGGGTGCCTTTCGATCTTGAGTGATCTCTTCATATGCAATTTAGGAATTATTTTTAATTATTGCATCTCGATAATAACCGAAGGTGGGTTCCTGGGACTATTATTTTATTTTGAACGTGATAGGACCCCGTTGTCCAATCTTGCCAGGTGTGCAAAATTGGATAACATTTTTGGCGACCTCTCGGGGATGATTGCCTGCTAAGCATGATTCCAGTAGCCTTAAGTCATCCATTGGGCATGGAGTCTATGTTGGAATCTTGAAAGTAGTATGATTTTCTTTGACACATCCCGAAATCTCCTTGAGTATTGTTGATATCCTGGATCTCCCTGGAATGCTAAGCATGAAGTATACTGAATCTGTTGAACGCTTGACATCCATGGAACACTGCAAAAAATTTAATGAAGCAGATTTTGAACTGTTATGGAAACCTTGAACCTTCTTCTCCTTGACACCTTCCAATGATGAAACAAAGTGCAGAACGACACAAAACACAACAACAAGGAAAGCAAAACAACAACACACAACAATGTGCATAAGCACTTGGAGGAAAACACCTAATTTAACTGTACAGGGGGTGGAACGCTTCTCAAAAACAAGCTTTGAGATGTATCCCATTCACATGAATGGGCAGTTCTTCTCCATTGAGCCTAGATAGATGAAATGAATTTGCCTCTTTGCAACTTGTGATGATGTATGGTCCACTCCAGAGAGCGTCAAACTTGGCATGCTTGCCTGGTTTGGCCCTGTCTTCATCCCATTTGAGAACTAAATCTCCCTCTTGAAAATGTCATCGGATGCCTTCTTGTCAAAGATTTCTTAACTTGGGCACGATCTTTGCTCCAAAGTTTTCATAGCCTTGTCTCGTACTTCCTCTAACTCCATGAGTTCGTGAAACCTTCTTTGTCAGAGGATCACTCTCTATAACTTCAAGTTGATGAGCTAACTCCAAAGAAGGTAACTCCAGTATGAGAGTGGGAGTTTTGCCTCTCTTCCATATACAAGAACAAAAGGAGAATTTCCGATGGCCCTTTTAGGTGTGATTCGATCTGCCCATAAGGCGGTCTTAAGCTGTGTATGCCAAGTCCTCTTGTTAGTCTCCATTGTGCGCTTAATAATCCTTATGAGGTTTTTGTTGCTAGACTCAGCCAATCCGTTTCCTTGCGGATAGTAATTGGATGAAGTTTTGAGGTATACCCCATTTTTAACAGCCCATTCACTCAGTTTCATACCAAGAAAAGCTAGCGCGTTGTCTGAAATGATTGTAAATGGAACACCAAACCTCGTCATTATACCCTCCAAAAAATCTAGAACTGCCTTTTCATTGCTCTCTTTTAATGCTACCGCCTCTGTCCATCGAGTAAAATAGTCTGTTGCGGTAAGGACCCACTTATGTCCGTCACTGGATGGAGGATTAATCATTAGATGAAGTCGAACCCCATTGAACAAAGGGTTGATCCACTTGAACTGGATGCAGTGGAAGAGCTGCCAGCTTCTGCTTACCTGTGAAAAAGGCACATTCCTTGCATTTCCTTACCCAGAGATGGGCATCCTTGAATAAATCCGGCCAATAGTAGCCGGCTCGCATGATCTTGGTAGCTGTTGTTCGTGCAGAATAATGTCCTCCAGATAGGCCATTATGAAATTCTTCTAGTATCTTACTTACCTGTTCCGGTCCTATGCACCGAAGGAGAACACCGTTCAAATCTTTTCGAAAGAGAATGCTATCTACCAAAACATATGGGATAGATTGAAGACGAAAAGTTCGTCTTTGGTTTTTATCCATGTTTGTTGGGTATGCTCCTGAGAAGATGAAATTCTTCATTTTGGATAACCAGTCAGCTTGATAAACATCCTCATCAGTATTTAGGAGTGTCACGTCCTCATTACCTTTTGATTCCATGTTTGCAGCAAGTTGCTCACATAAACCCTTACCTCTGACAAGTTTAGTGACTTTGATATGCACGTCATACTCCATTACCTTAAGTGATCCATCGGCCGCGCTTTTCGTTCATTTCTTTGTTCAGCAAAAACTCCTTGACACCTGGATGAGACACCATCAGATGAATCTTGTTGTTGGACAACATGTGCTTGAATTTCTTCAAAGCTCGAATAACCGCAAAGACTTGCTTTTCAATGAATGAGTATTTGAACTCGTAGTCTTTGAGGATTGTGAAGAAAAAGCGATTGGTTGCTCCATCAGGTTGTCGTTTTGTTGGGTGAGGATCCCTGAAATGCTCTCTTGACCTGCAAAAGCATAAAGGATAAAATCTTTGTCAAACCTGGGGTTCACAAGCGTGGGAGCTTGGGAAATGGCTGTTTTGATGGCTTCGAAGCTTTCTCGTCCTTCCTTTGTCCATGAGAATGGCATGTTTTTCCTTAGCATGGATGTCAGTGGTTTAGCCAATGTCGCAAATTGAGGGATGAATCTCCGCACAAAATTTATGGTTCCCAAAAAGCTCTGGAGGCCCTTCTTGTGACTTGGGAGAGATAAGGACATAATCGAATGAATCCTGGCTGGATCGATTGATAATCCTTCTGCTGAAACAACATGCCCCAACAATTTTCCCTCGTGCACTGCGAAAATACATTTCTTGGGGTTAAGTGAAACCCCAAATTCCCTACACCTTTGGAAAACTTTCTTTAGATGTGTGATGTGATCTTCTGCATGCTTAGAGTATACAGTTATATCATCAAGGTAAACCAAAATAATATCGTTGATCAGTCCCTTAAATGCCATGTCCATGGCTCTTTGGAAAGTAGCCCCGGCGTTGGACAATCCGAATGGCATTTTATTGTAGGCATATGTGCCCCACTTGGTAGTGAAAGCCGTTTTGAATTGGTCGGATTCTTGGACTAAGATTTGATTGTAACCTGAATATCCATCGAGCAAAGAAAATCTTTGAGCTCCTGCCACCGTTTGAAGGATCTGCTCCATCGATGGAAGAGGATAATGATCTTTTAATGACCTTGCGATTCAAATCCACGAAATCTCGCATAACCGGATCTCTCCGTTCTTCTTCCTCACGGGCACCAAATTGGCTACCCATGAGGAATGCTTGATGGGAAAAATTATACAAGACCTCGATGAGCTTGGTTAGCTCCTTTCTCATTAGTGGCTCAATTTTGGGATTAATTGGTCTTTGTTTACGACCAGAATGGCTTAGCATTAGGATCCGGTTCGATGGTATGTTCTTGCGAGACACGGATCAAAACCACGCAGATCTTTATAGCTCCATGCAAAGATGTCATGATACTCTTGACAAAGTTTGATGAAAGCTTCTTTCTCCTCAGAAGTACACACTTTTCCGATCTTGAGAAATTTTTCATTTGATACTTCGACTTCCTCAAAATATTCTTCTTTGACCACCATGTTAGGGCTTTGTCTTTTGGCTTGGTCATCTGAATTGAAAATGGATTCCAAAGTGACTAAACCTTTTGGTAACTTGTTGCTTTTCAATTGAATAATTTGTTCACCATATGACTCTTGCAACTTATCTTGATTTTTTGCAGCAAACTCCGCCTCTTCTTGCAGGAAGAGGACAATTTGGTTGTCACTATCGAACACTTGCCAACTACTCACATTATCAGGGACTGCTGGTCGAACCACCATTTTAACAAATTGCTGCCCTTCTTTCATGATATCAACTGGTATGTTATATTGTGAACCAATTGTAGCAAGCCTATCTGCATCTTGATTTTGACCTCTAGGAATTGCATGGATTCCAAAAGCTTCGAAATCTTCAATCAGGTCCCAGACTCGGTTCTTGTATGATCTTAAAAGATCATTTTTGGATGCACTACGTGCTGAAACTTGATGAACAACTAACTCACTATCTCCAAAAACAGTCAGGGCCTTGATTCCCTTCCTTTGGGCTAGCTGAATTCCTTGCACAAGAGCTTCGTATTAATGACATTGTTAGTCTGCAGCTGAGCTGCAGGAAAGATGAGAAGTACTTATCTCCCTCTGGAGAAATTAACATAACACCAGCACCGGATCCATTCTTACTTCTTGAGCCATCGAAGAACAATTTCCACAATCCTTTAGAATCACTTGGTGTTTTGACAAGTTGTGGTATGATCGTATCTTCTTCATGGATACAGTAGGTACCTAATCCTGTTTCTTCCAAGACCAGCAAACCAGCTTCTTCTTCTGCCAATACATCGGCGTAGGGATCGTACTGATGATCTCTACTTGCTTCATCTAGCAGAGTATCAGGGACTTCCTCAACAAGGGTGGTTGGTTCATGATCGGCACCTTCCTCTTCTGGATCACCGATGGTGTAATTTCCATTTATGGGATTAGAAGTGTAGGGTTCTACATGATTATGGCAGATTGGTTCTGCCCTTATAGTTACTTTGGTTCCATATCGAGTCCTGAGAATCATATGTGACCAATCGGCTGATAGGTAACCACCCATCTTGGCGGTGAAATCCCGTGATAGGCAGATGGCAAAGAGGGGAGGGAGATCAATGACTGATATATCTTGGGTGAATGACAAGCTTGGGCATGCGTGGATGGTAAGTTGAAGTCCTTTGATAACCCCAACAGTCTTAACAGCTGTGCCATCTAGCTGAACAACCCCTCTTGCAACTGGCGCATATTGTATGCCTAGTACATCTGCAATTTGTTTAGGCATGACAGAGCTACTGGCACCAGAATCGATCATACAATTATGTACCAGGTGGTCGCCAATGATCAGGGAAATGTAGAATGGTGGTGGTTTGTTTGCCGTAGGAATGATTTTCCCTTCCGGTTGACACAAATTTGTAGCATTTGTCACTCCATGGCTTGGTGATCCGTTGGTTTTACTAAAACTGTTCAGAGCTTCTCGCAACAGGTTTCTTTGAGAAGGAATCGAGAGTGCATCCCACATGGTAACGCTTAGATTGGTTTTCTTCATTTGTTCTACTATGCTGAAGGGAATCGCTCCAACTTTATTGAAACCTTTTTGGGCATTGGGGTCCTCCTTTGGAAAATGTTTGTTGGGTACCGTGATGCCTGGAGAACCATCTTTCCCTGCGGTGTGGCTAGTCGATGTTTCTGGTGATTTCTTTCCCTCATTTCTATCAACCGCCATTTGTAATCCATGTTGAGAAGTGGATGCTAGATCAGATTCGGGAGCTTGAGGCTCCATTGCTCTCTTCTTGGAACGAGTGTTTGCTGCCACTGATGAAGAATCGGTATTCAACCCACAAAAATCTTCTTCTTGCCAGTTTAGTAAAGTGGATTCTTCAGGTGCCTGTGGTTGATCTGCCGCTTCTTGTGTAGATGAATTATTTGTTAAATCTGAAGGGGAAGATACACTTTGAACCATAAGGGCCTGGCTAAGAACCCCATTGGGACAAAGATTTTGATTGTGAGGTTGAGAGCAAGGATAGCACCATTCGTAGTCTTGAACTAGATTATTACGAGCAGTCTATAGCTCTAGATGAGCTAGGCTGCAGAGGGGTTACGAAGTTCAAGGGCCTGACATTTGCAACTTGACTTGTAGTTTGATTTCGAGGCTGATTGTTTCCTTGAAAAGGAGGACGGTTAGCCTGATACTGCTGATTTTGTGGCTGATATGGACGATTGTATTGAAATTGTTGCCTTTTGAGTGCAACAAGCTCATTTCCAAAATTTTGCAGTAGTGATTTGACTTCAAATAGGTCATTTGAAGAGGCAGGGGAAGATTGAGGTGGTTGCTTGGAGTCCATTGGAATAGGAGCAATGATAGGCTGATGATTCGTAAGATCTGGAGAAAAGGGCATTGGTGGTCGTGGAGCTATCTTTCCAGCTTGAATCAAAGAATTCTCTGCACTTATGGCAACTTCGTAAGCATCAGGAAGTGTAGTCCCTCCCATAGACTGGATCATAACTGCTACATCGCTATTCAAGGCTCGCAAATAGTACAAGAATGCATTATGTGCAGAAGGTTTTACGAGCGCCGGAATCCTATTCCAAGTCTTGTGGAATCGGAAGTTGAAATCACTCATGTATTCTTGGGAAGCTCTCTTTATGGTAGTAAGTTGTTCCAAAGTGATAGGTGATCACTTTTGTCTTCAAGTGTTTACATAGCTTTTCTCCCAACTCGTCCCAAGTGGTTATAGTGCCAACACCTAGCCCGCGAAAACCATTGAAGCGCTTTTCCCTTAAAAGAGGTAGCGAAGTCTAAGCTATGACGTTGTCTTCGGTGATATTATGTCTTGCACATATCTTGGCTACATCAAAGATATGCTCCAGGAGTAACGTGAGTTTCCCAGTGTAGAAGGGTAAACTTTTGAGTGCATGCAATTATCGGATCACGTTGAGCCAACATAAGAGGAGGCTTGCTTGCATTGAAAGGGGAAAAACTTGGTTCCTCGCCATAGCGACGAAAGGTTGATTGTTCTGGGTGGAGAAATCTTAGTAAGGAGGAGTTGAATGACCCCTAGTAGGTAAATCTGCAAGCCCAGGGGATGTGGAAATGCCTCTTCTTCTTCTCTTTGGAGGAGATAAGGAAAGTTCGGTATGCTGATAATTTCCTTTCTTTGAAGAAGCTCTTGTTTGAATTCTTCGCATAAGTTATCGCACTGAGATTTGGAATCCAGAGATATGGAGTCGCCAGGTACTTTGACTCGTGTAAGTGAGAAGAAAGTACCAACTCTGTCCCCACCGGTGCCCAAAAGCTTGTTGTGTGTGGTCGCACGGTGGCTTAAATTCTTGTTTGATAATGAGACACCTCTCGAAAGATGAAACTCTAAGTGATGTCCCAGGTGCAAAATCAGCTGTTGTGTGTGGTCGCACGGTGGCTTAAATTCTTGTTTGATAATGAGACACCTCGAAAGATGAAACTCTAACTGTGATGTCCCACCGGGCGTGCCAAAAACTGTTGTGTGTGGTCGCACGGTGGCTTAAGATTTACTGTTTGATAATGAGACACCTGTCTAATGTGCCACCGCGTGCAAAAAAGCTGTGTCGCCAAATCACTGCACCCTCAGAATGGCCGGGATGTGAATAGGACGTTCGGTGTGATTGGGACACATGGGATCACCTCTCAGTTGTGGGACTTGGGCTCGAGGTGAACCTCGGGAGAAGGCCGGCTTCCTCTTCCTAAACTAAGTCTTTGTACTACTCTAGTGTAACAAAAGCGATTATCTAGTCCTATGCTAACATTTTCATGGGGTTTTAGGGAAAGAGATTTACTGAAATGAAACTATACTAGGGATGGTGATGCACCGAATAAAGGGTGTCTTGATTTAGGAAGGGTTAATTTGAAGAGGGTGTGTGCACCACGAGTCAACTTCACCTCTGCTGACTTAGAGAGGGTACATGATACCACGGGCTAAGAGACACGCGTTCCTTTTGTTAAACTTTATCGAGGCCAGAAATATACCGGTTTCCCGGTGAAGAAGGATGAACTCAAGAAGGGTGAGCAGACACCACAACTCAAGCGCATGCAATACTTCACCACTCGATAAGCACGAACTCCAGAGAACTGCAGTAGAAACTTAAACTTGCACGGTGTACTGCAGTATGAGAAAGGCACAAAGAAGCATAGAAGGATGAAAGGACCGAGATTAGTCACAAAACACACACTTTTATTGCTTGATAACATGCATAATGCATCATACATTCGAAGAGGCAATAGTTGCCATTACGGTCTTGAAGAGGAGGCTTGAAAGTTCTCTCAACACACAAGAACAACTTGCGAAGAGAGGACCCTTGAAAAGTATACACTCTTGCACGAGATATCTAAGCTGTCGACTTATGCAGAACTTTGGAACCCTTTGAAATGAGCTTCCAACTTACATTTATAGAATAATATGTGAGAAAGAAGAGGAAATGGTCATAATTACATTCCTAAATTGAAGGCCCATGATGTATTTATTGCAGTTAGTTGAACTACCTGAGAAGGTTCCATCATGGGTCATTAATTGCCTGATGACCAAGTCTTCTCAATTAATTAAAAGAATATTTAAATAAAATATTTAAATAATAATAATAAATATTATTATTAAAATATTTAAATAAAAATATTAATTTAATTAACATAATGTTGGGACCCCCCGTTGACCCGTTTGACTTGAAGAGGAGGGGGGTCCATGTGGATAGAATCTGCACATAGCCAAATTTGATGAGCTTCGAATCCTCTAACTCGGTATTGCACTCGATTTTTGACCCCGCACCAACTCTTTCCTCGTCTTGGCAATCGGGCCCTTTTGCATTGAGTCCTCCGAATGGTGGACTATCAAACTTGATTCTTATCATTTCGCTCTGTTAACTCGAAACCATTTATGCATTCCTCGTTCAAACTTCATGAAACATCACCACGAGCTCCCAACTGATTCGACCTGGCTTTGTTTTGCATATCAACCCGAGCACCCGGTCTCAACTCGGACTCTCACATGTCTATGTACCGAGCTCATATTTACCATCCTGCACATCTGATTTCCTTACTCCCTGAACAACAATGGGTCTATGCTCATTGGTTATAAACTCAAGCACTAGCTCATGCATTGAGCTCTTCTTTGATTCGGTCGATCTCTTGAGCTATTCTATGCTTTGTATCTGCGGGAAATATCAAGATTTGTTCGATCATGTTCACATTTTCACGCCTCTAAGAATGGTTTTACCACAATGCTCACGGTTCTTCCTTATCATATAACACTTGTAGTAAGAATGTTTAGCTTTGCCATAATAAGCACAATTTGTACCTTCCAAACGATGAGAAAATGCCATTATTAATAAAGACCTAATGCTGCCATGATGATGACACAGTCTCATGCCCATAACATGTCTGATAGACACCCTAAGACTGATTTTTTGGCCAAAGAGCCCCTTGGTATTTTGGCAGTGCACCCGGAAATCTCAGCTCCAATCGACAATTATGCTACTATTGGAACCTATGGCATAGGTAGCCGTGAGCTATACAATATACTCATTTTTTTAGAAACTAAAAAGATCCTTCATGTTACAATTTGCAACACATAAAAGGAGTCCTTCAAAAATTCATTGAACAGCTGGGGCAGCCAAGAGGACCTTGGAAAAAATGTACAGTAACAACTATATGAATTCTTCCTTAGTCGTGGATCAAAGCTAATAAGCCGATAAAACCGGCTCGAAACTACAGTATAATCGTCCATTGTTAAAAACGAGCTTCTCTGAACCTGGTAAAAGAATATTTTATTGTCTGATTGAACGCACATAATGGAAAGGTATAAATATTGCCTCTGCTCTCGGATTTTCTCGAAGAGACCATTTACGAGTAACAAGGATGTAGCAGGCAAAACGGCTGACCGGGTATCTTCAGAGTTGACCTTCGCATTCAATTCGTTTCTAGGGGAAAACAATGCCGAGCAATATGAATCGTTTCGCTCTGCACGTAATAAACCTTCATCTCCTGGTTCATGGAAATTCTATGAAGCCTCGAACAGCGTGACTCCAATCCATCGTGCATGGCAGTGAATATTTGTTTTCTGCAACTGTGCGTGGGAGCTTCTCGCGACCACCGAATGCTATGCGTGGATGCGGAATGTGTAAAACCTCCTTCAAACAACCTTCTGTTTACAAAACGGCCGACCAGACAACCACGTTTAATCCGATTAAACACTTCAACTGCTTCATTCCACGTTTTCCAACTTACCTTGCGTGTGACTCGCCCAAAGACTCGGACCACGTTTAAACGGCCCGTGCGGAAATCTCATGACGGATTGCCATTGTAATATTTCCGCTTGGCAATTGATCCGATTTCTCCCCTACGTGGAGGTTTGATCATGGTTTGCCAAACCAATATTTCCACGCTTGGCAGTTTGACCGGATTTCTCCCCTTTTTTGGCAGTTTGATCCAATTTCTCCCCTACGCGGAGTGAACAGCATGGCTCTCCATCCCGAAATTTCCACTTGGCGGTGCTGCTCCTTATTTCCCACGTCCGGAATCGGCCAAATTACTTCACGGGCCCCGGCCTTAGCTTTGCCACGCAACCTTGGCAAGATAGTAAAATATTTCCCATTTGCGGGATTACCTACTCAGTCTGCCATGATCGTGCTCCCGATTTTTCCTCCTGCCGAGTTTTGATTCATCAGATTTGAGGATAACATTAACTCTCACTGCAAACATTTAAGCTGTAGCTTGTAAGGTGTGATAATTTCAACAGAATCATTTATGCCTGCCAACTTAGTGACTTGTTGAAGATGCTCATATAATTGCAAAGCAAATTGTGCCTCATGAATATTCTGATATGAAACAGTTATACCTCTATGAGATCCGCTTCCATGAACTACATCGTAAAACGAGTAAGATCTCGATAGAGAATTTTTGTAATAAATTTCCTCAGGTTTCCTGGTAACACTCTCACTGTCACTTAATCGATTTTCATAAAAATATCTTGAAGGAAAATCCCGAATTTGAGGATGCATTCGATGCTGATCAGATAAATACATAGTTGGATGACCCGCTTGTTGGAAGCGCTCAAAAAGGCTTCTGCTATACTGCAACATGTCAACTGCCTGTGCACCAAATGCTTGGCCGAGGAAGGTCTGAACACCATTATAATTCACAGCTCTTTTTAAGATGTCGGTTTGACTCAATTTTACATTGGTATTCGATGGTGCTTATACTTTCTTCCTGGGTTGATAGAAGTCCTTCCATTATGTAATTACAAACCGAGATTGAATGATGTTGAACCTCCCATATCTGCATAATTTCATATCATCTCGGTCAAACAAGATAATTCTCCCAAGTGGTTGGTCGAGCACTGTCTCAATGGATTAAACCTGGCATCATGTTGACTTTGACTCTCCCTGACTTGGCCTTCAGAGCTTTTTGCATCGATCTCCACCGAGATCCTTGTACAGTTCCTTTCATTCGTCAATTTTCAACGAGCTATATTTTGCATTAACAAGACCATCGTCGAGCTCTTACAACTGAGAGTCTCCACTGAGATGATTTCTGAGATGACTATCAATTTGACACCGGGTTCTTTATCAACTCGACCCTGAACTCTTCACTGAGTCGAGATCAACTGGGTGCCTTTCGATGCTAGGTGATCTCTTCATATGCAATTTAGGAATTATTTTTTAATTATTGCATCTCGATAATAACCGAAGGTGGGTTCCTGGGACTATTATTTTATTTTGAACGTGATAGGACCCCGTTGTCCAATCTTGCCAGGTGTGCAAAATTGGATAACATGATACAATGTCAAAACATAAGGAGAGATAGCAATTAAAAATCCTAAATTAAACAAACATTGAAAAGATGAGAGGATAACTTACTCGGATCACCGGGCCTCCAAGATGGGTCGTGCAGCCGGCCACGCACCCACCGCAGATGCCATCGCTGACGAGGGGTTGCTCCCGTAGTAGGAGCAACACGACACCCCGCAATCGACTCATCCTCTCCACCATGGCCACAGGGAGAGTGGCTCCTCTGCGAAGCTAGAGTCTCTCTCTCTGCACTCTGCTCGGCTGCTGCAAATGTCCCCGAGTGTCATGCCACTCAGGATCGCTGTCATCCGTCTGCTCCTCGACCCTCCCCTCGTAAACTCCTCAGAATCGGAGTCAATATCTATAGGGTCATCACTGCTGTGAGCAGGACCCGCAGCAATCTGAAGCAAAGGTTCCCGGGGCACACCGGCTCTCCCTCTAGCCCGAACTACCCTCCTGGCTGCAATGGGAGTGCCAGGAGTGATCACTGTCCAACCACGGCCTCTAGGCCCCCCTCTAGCCTCGCGGACTGATTTGTAAATCGGTGCATTGGGAAGCATGCTGCATATGGAAGGCCGAACTGCTGAGGAACTCTACCAAAAGGGTGTACCTCCACCCGTCCCACGCGGTCGATAAGCTGCCCTGTGGTGGAACAGGAGATCAATGTAAGGGTCTCCTCGCCCCATATGCCGGCCATAAGCCGGTACGGTGTCACCTCCATATCTGCTGTGGTAAGGGAGGCAACTGGCTGGTGAGGTGCTCTAAGCACCGACATATCTGACCATCTAGCTGCCCTCACAGCCCCTGGGTCTGCCACCTCTACCCCTCTGCCATAAGGAATAAAATGCTCATACACCCAACTCATGACTAGAGTCGGGTGGCTCAATGACTGTCCCTGCAAACGGACCACCCTGTATAAGTCATGGTAGGTGGTCCCCAGAATATCTGCGCCCCAGGCATATATCCGGCCATGCCCCTCTATCTGTGCAATGATGGGGGCCCAGCAGTATAATAAAGTATCTCCTCCCTTGTCCCCGATCAGCCTCGAGGCAAGGATCCCCATGATAGCCTGTCGAAATACGGGGATGGGCAAAGAAGGAATGGATCGAACTCTCACTCCCTTCTTCGACCCCGTAGAGATGGCTGCATCCCCCATGTAGCCTGCCCACTGTGCAATCTGTGCTCGAGACCCTGCCATCTCCAGTGTGAGTCTCCTCCCGATGATCGGGACCCCCAGGATACGGTAGACATCCTCCAAAGTGATGGTCCACTCACCACGGACCCCTGGCAGTCGGAAAGTGTTCCGATCTGCATCCCAATATGAAAACAAGTCACAAAGTATGTGACTGGATGGTGTGACATGGGGCACGCGTGATATACGCAATATGCCGGCCCTCTGTAATGTATCCTCCTCATCCTGAGAAAGGGCATCCAATACCCCCGAAAGCCAATCACACTCTCTCTCTCGGCTCCATCTGATATACTCCTCCCTCGCCTGCATGCACCCAAAAACACACAAAACAGGGCAAGTTAGTATCTAATCAATATCGAGAGAGTCATAAAAGCATATAGAAATGATAAAAATACAAGTGCAATCTCAAAAGTTAAGCTCTTTTGCATTCTGTGCAAAACCGCCGCCCTGAGCAGGGGCGGTTTTGTAACCGCCTTAAGGGCGGCGGTCGTGTAACCGCCGCCCTAAACAGGGCGGCGGTCATGTAACCGCCGCCCGGGCCAGGGCGGCGGTCGCGGTCTAAAAACCCGCGCGGGTTGTTAACCTGAAAAGCCCAAAATGAGCAAAAATGACCTTTTAACTAAAAACAAAGCCCCCGCCCTTTGTTTTCTCCTCTTTCCCTCTTTCCTTGGCCTCTTGGCCTTCAGTGACGAAACCGCCGCCCTGCTCAGAGCGGCGGTCCTGTGCGCGTTTTCCAGAACGCTCTTTTGACGTGACCCGCGTGAAATATCATGACTCACCAGCTTTCCTTGCCGACTTGAGCATGCATTTATGTTTTTGGTCCCCTGGAATAGTGTTTTTCCTTTGTTTATTGTTTAGGAGTTCAATTTGGTTTTGGTTCTTGGATGTTTGAATTCCTATAAATGCATGGTTTGTGCTCAAGCAAATGGCCTCTCTCTCAAGTTTTGTTTTCTGGATTCCTCTTTGCAATTCCTTTAGTTTTCCTTTGCTTAGAATACTTAGTTTTCTTCATTGCGTGTTTTGGTTAGTATTGTGTTGCAGCTGGTAAGCCACATACCCATCTTGTGCAGGTAGTGTTGTTGTTTCATACAATCCAGTTAGAAGCTTGCCTCTGAATTCCTCTTTGCTGTAGATTTGTTTTTACTGTGTCTTGGAGTTCTTAGTTCAATTCATTATATACCTGGTTAGCTTTATTCAGCTGTTGGTAAGCCACATATCCAACTTGTGCAAGCAGTGTCTTTATTTTGGAACAGAATAGCTTGGGAAGCCATTAAAGTTGCAGGTTTTGCTCTTCGTATAGGATAGTTGCAGGTTCTGGTCGCTTCACGTTGCATGACTCGCAGTAAAATCCCGCTAGGAATCGCATAAGCCAAGCTCTGTACTCTTGCGCTATCCCTCTCCTACTCGCATTCTCGGTCTGCATTCTGAGTTGTCCTTGTCCCAAAATCTACTCCTATCGGTGCTAGCATTACACGCTTTTCTGGATCCAAGTGAACACGAAAGAACGAGAAGATCATACTGAGGGGACGAGATCATACACACACCATCGGATTCGCCACTGTTCTGCGGAATCCAGGTTTTAAATTTCAAAGTTCTAGTCAGAATCATATCAAATAGAGTAGTTAATCACTTTATTTCATTTCATTCTATTCTCGATATTGCCAGGGAAGCTGTGGGGATTGATAGTTTCTGAGAAACTATGATTCACTCCTCACTTCTGAGGTAGGATCGAGAATCTTGCAGGTAGATTAGACAGGCTATTTTATTCATTTAGAATAATTCTACAAATCGCACAGGCAAATAACCACACTCGGTTATCTTGTCTGTTTTTAATTATTGTTTAGTTATTATTTCTAGATATGCTTAAAATAGTTTGCTTTCCTTAAAATTGTTAAATATTTCAGAGAAGAATAAAAGTTATATGCAGTTAGATTTATTTCACGTAGTTAGAATTTGCTTCATTACAGTTAGTTTTATGACAATTACGGGACCTCAAGAGCCTAGGGAATATATATTTGAGCCAATCGTGCCTCAACCAAACCTCGTCACAACTGATAGTTGACATAGACCAAAATCTCAGGATACAAGTATTCCGAACAACCACAGATTTACAACTGATCAGTTCTCAATTAAGAGGATTAAACATAGAAGACGACCAAGCACATGCGTTTTGGTCAAGTCAGCCAAACTACAGATTACCCTAGAAAACATCCACATGACTGTAGAAGGGCTCGAAAGAGAACAAACATTCGGGTGCGATCCTCTAGTTCCACAGCCAGACGCTAGAGACACCCTCGTATATATAGATACCAGCTTAAGAATCCAGGTTGCGAGAACGCCTGTGAGGTATTCTGAGAAGATTGCACAATCATAGTTCTAAACGTAGAAGCTGAGAAAGCTTACGATTACTGGATACTAGGGATTAGAACTTGATCTCGCGTATGACCATAACAGGACCGCAACAACCAAGAATCTATGGTTGTGATCCACAGATCCCACAGCCTAACGAGTCCACAGGTCAATCCAATATAGACGCTAACCTACGTACCTTGGTATTCAGGTCCACTCCACTTCCACCTATCATCGTCGAACAACTGTCCTTACTAGATATAGCGGCTAACGAAGCTAGGGAATTCTGGACTAGGCCAGAAAATCGTCCGTAGAGCCAATTATATTCATCATCCACCATATGACCTTATCAGGAGATATACACGAAACAATCCCAGGTCATTTTCCACGTATTCCGCAACCCATAGATCGAATCACGCCAGAGCTCGATATTGATTGGAGCCTTCGAGCAGTCATCCTTGCTGATCGATCTATCACACCAGTCCAAGTTAGAAGGGCCTTCTTTGCCTTAGATTCACAAATTCCACTAGTGCGTGTCGAAGACATTAGACTGCCTAACTAGTTTGTCTGCATATTCCATCCCCACCGGCTGTCTCGGCACGACCTCGGGAGGTCGGGTACACGGAAGAGTTACTTGTTGATTCTCACGCTCACCTGTCGCTTTTCCGACGTACGAAAACCATTAGGCACATGGATGTGTGTCACTTCCTCTTTATCTTTAGTACTTGTGAATAAAGAATGAGATTGCACGGATGCAGAGATTGAGGACCCACATGCTTGTCGGGTGGACCTTTCAGATGCTTGGCCAAGCCCCCAGACTTAGTGTGAGATTTCTTGATGTTATCTAGCTGAAAAGGATTCATTTCAATAACCATTTTCCTACGAGAGTACCGACATTCTGCAGCCGTACCTTAGAAACTATCCCTACAAAACCCTTGCTCACAACAAAGTGCTCACCATATTCTTGTGTTACCAATATTTTGCATGAATATAGGTTTATATACCTTCAACACTTGATCATTGATGTTATTTCCAAATCATAACCAACCCTCTACTATGGATACCAAGATATCTCTATTTTTTTACTTTCAACTCATCATTATTCTAATACCAACTTCAAGAAATCTCAATGAATTTCAAGACACTCTAGGAAGATTCTATGTATCCACTTGGTTGCTTTACTTTAATATGTATGCACATGCACATACACACATGTGTGCACACACATTTTGATGCATACAAAGATACATGCCAACACACATGCACATGTACACACATGAAAGTGTGTCACTATGTAGACAACTATCTTTGGAACTAGACTAGTTATTTTTATGTTGTTATAGAATTTTTGTGTTTATCAATTATTCTTCCATAATAGGATATGGTTGGTGTATATCCCTTGTCTTTTTTAACTTTCTAAGTTTTTTATCCATTCATTGTCATGTCCTTTGGTTTTGTTCCCATTCAACATATTTACTATTCACCTTGGTTTTCTCTCTTCTCCCATATTTTCCTAATTTTATGGTTTTTCTATCGAACCGTAGCAATATAGTTTTGATTCACCAAAATTATATTGATATGGTTCTAGTTAATTTTTTTGACAATGTGTACCATTATTCTAGGTTCCTCAATGTATTTCAATATTATTAGTTAGTCTTTCCCATATTTTATGTCAGCATGTTTAAGGTATTAATTTGAATACAATAATTCTATAAATACACAAGTGCATTAGTACATTTTGGACATTGAATGATATAAAATAATAAGGAATGATAAGCTATGTAAGAAAAGAATTAATTTATTAGAGAATCATCCTTGTATCAAAATCAAAATTTGAGCATTTAGGTAAGAGCATCTATCATTTACTTGTTGCATTTATTAGAGGAATGAAAGTGATAAGGGTTAGGAAGCTTGCATTACACTAAACTACCTATTAAACTCGTATAATAATTGGTGCGTTGTTTTCCAAATTGTTCAAAATATTAGGGGCTTGATAATAACCATCAAATCCCTCCAATTTTTATAATTTTGTAAAGTGTTGTGGTCATATAATGGTTCTAATTAAGGAAGGAAATTTCCCAAATATTCACAATGAATATTGGAAAAGTGAATGAAGTTTCCATAGCCCTGAAACAAATAATTAAAGATTAAAAAATTATTTCTCGCTATTTGAAAACAACCATGGTGCTTTAATTTTATATTTTCCCATAAATGTAGTGTTATAATTTCCTAAGCTTGTTATTTTCTCTTATTATTATGGGTCTTCTTCACCACGTTATTTGGAACTGACATGTACTTTATATTTCTAATTATTGTCTTGTGAATTGAAACTATATGTTTGTATGTTTGTATGTATGTATGCATACATGCATGCACACACACATGCATGCATACATACATGGATGTATACATGCATACATGCATGGATGTATATATACATACATGCATGCATACATACATCGATGTATATATACATACATGCATGCATGCATACATGTGTGTGTGTGTGTATTGATTGTAGACACAAAATCACACACATATTACTATTTTACTATGCCATCAAGTATGTTGTTACATGTATGAAGCTTAAGTAAGAAGAGTATTCAATGGTGACACAATCCCTTGTCCATCCACTTGCTTTGATTGTTTCTATTATATTTCTCTCTCACATCTATCATTTTTGTACCCAATTCTTGTCAGGTCATAGGGATCCTTGTCTATCTATATTTTCACATTTGTCGTCATTTATCCCAAGACACCAACACCCATTTTGGACACTAACGTAAAGGTACTCCTGTCCATTTTGGGTGCTTTTGTTCTCTTTTTTCTTGTTTACATTTTTGACATTTGTGTTTGGAATTTTAAATTTTCTTACACTTATCCAAAGGTCATATTTGATATGTCATGTCACTAGTGTCAAAATTCAAACAAGAGATCCATATATATACACAACATACACACTATTATTCGGTTGGAAATTCTAAGGAGAAATCTCATCTACATACTATCACTACCATCAAAGGTACTATTTTTTTGGCTACATACTCTACGTACACTACGTAGGAAAGGGGAAGTGTTGAATTCCATCTCACACATTTGCATCAAAGCTAGCTCTAGCCCACTATCTTGGTGTCATTAGCGCAAGGGAAACCTAAGGACACAATTTCACACACAAGAAAAAAGAACTACATGGAGTCTAGAATGTAGTGTAACACTCGGTCATAAGTTCACTCTTCGGTGACCATCGAGGTTAGTAAGACTTCACATATTACATATTTCATTCCAATTTGATGTCTTTGTGAGAATGTGTAGGTAGCTAGGGGTTGTTTTGTAGGTTACAAGTACCCCAAAGATCAAATTGTGAATATGAGGTGATCAACAAAGAGTAATTTTTAAACCATAGCGACATAAAAAAGTAGATTCTAAAAATTTTTTTGGTCACCGACGCCCAAAAGTGGTCTCTGGCACTAGGGTGCCTTCGCCTAGCCTAGACGATCATGTCTAGCTTTACACATAAAGTGTAGAATTAATATTGAGCCTTTACGGTACTCTACCCAACATGTTCATCGCTTTTCCATATCGATTTGTTCCAGTTAAGTGTAAATCATATAAGTCTTTTATCTCTCCTATTTTATTACAAGGTTGCATCATTTGAGTGGTTAACATCTATATTTTACTATATTTTATCATATTCGACTCTAAAACTAGATTTAATTAAGTTTTTACTAAATCATTGATTTAATATAAATTGAATTAAACCTTAATTTAAGAGTAACTACTGCAACAAATGATATTATGATAATTATGTATAATGTGCACAAGAAAAAAACATTAAAATATGTAAAACACTAAGAAAATGAGATGGGGAGATGACTTAGCTGATTTCATGCAATTTGAGTGTAGTCTGAATCGAGTAACTTCTAGCATAGACTAGAAAATATGTTGTCAAGGCTCACCGAGGGTTTTGGAACTCAAAATTATTCTAGACAAAAGTGCTCAAAGGAGGACATGAGTGCCCCTAGTTCTAGTGACTATTCTAAGTGTTAGTGAGTGCGTGAATATTTAGAATCCGATATTATCTGGGCTAGAGGATCTTCATTGTTGGTTTCCCTTTGTCTCTCTGGTTTGACTATTAGATCTTCATTCGTACTGTAACTCCGAATAATAGATATTTACATATACATGTCCATAAAAACATCAAATCTAATAAAAAATATGCAGAATGTGGAGTTGGAATGACACCGATGGTCACCCAAAGAGTTAACTTACGATCGAGTGTTGCACTACATCTCAGACTCCATGTAGTTCCTTGTTCTTGTGTGTGTAATAATGCCCTAGGTTTCCCTTGTGTAAGTTTCATGATGATAGTAGGCTAGATCTAGAATGTACCAAGTATGTAAAATGTGTGTGATGGAATAGAATGAACTCCCCTCCTATGCTATGTATGCAAAATAATGTAGCATGTGTCCCTTGTATGAATGTGCTAGATGTATGCCTTGGAGTGCTCTTATTCCTTTGTGCAAGCTTAGGTGATTATAAATAATGCTTGTATTCCTTGGCCCTTTATTTGAGATAAGTAAATAAGTATATATATTTGATTTCCTTTTTTGAATTTCTTAATTGACAATTGAAAGGATGACCCAAAGTTTTAAAAGGTGATCAAGAAGTAAAAGAGACCCAAAAGAGTAAGAAGAAGATAAATAAAGTTAGGAGTGCCTAGGAGGGATAGGAGCGCCTAAGCGCTTCTTTCCTAATTGGGCATTAGTGTGTGAGGTCATAAAAGATAAATCAATAAGGTTCTAGTAGAGTTGTAAGATATGTAAGGCCAATAAAAGTGCAAGAGCTAAAAGTAAACGACCCAACATAAGTTTTCAACCACTAGTTTTCTTTCTTAGGAATCATGTATACATTAGTATGTTTTAGGACCTAGAAATGTACCCAAGTGCATAGATTTTTGTCTACATTTTCCCCACTTTATGATGTTTAGTGAATACTTGATAGCATAAAGTAGATAGAATATGTGTACCTTATGATTTTAAGAGAAGTGTATCGATAGTGTGTCGAGTGGACAAGTGAAGCGTGAAGTGATTGTAATGCAAAGCATGGAGAATAGGAAATGGAGGTAGACCCTAGGGGTGAATTGTATGCATATTTATGTGTTGTTAGAGATTGTGCTTTCTCGGTGTGAGATGTTTCTTGTTGTGTATAAGGAAGGACTCAGTAAAATAAGAGAAAAAGAATAGTCAAAGTCCCGTATGTGAAAAATCATGGTAACATATGTATAAGTATGTAAAAAGTGTGTAAAAGTAGTAGCCAAGGAAAGTGTACACCTAATGTATGAGAGAATAAAGGATAGAAAGTTATTCTACTTTTCTTTGGAGATGATGCTAGATTTGAGTTTCTTCTTATCGAAGGGTGGGATGTTTTGGTGATCTCACGCCAAGAGTGAGTTTTTTGGATGATCTCACGCCAAATGTGAGTTTTTTAGGAGATATCACACCAAGAGAAGAGTGTTGGGGAGATGTATGTTTTTCTCTCCTTCCATGATGCTTCTAAAATAAGCACCATTGCAGATGACACATCCCTAATTTATGAATGATTATAACTGAATTGTAATTGATTGAATGAATTCTGTAACTAGAGAAAATTATCTGATGTTGTAAAGCTATACTAAAACTGATGGTAACTATGTTGTCTTGATAAATTGTTTGTTTTTCCCCATGACACAAGCACCCACCATTCCCGTCGATATCGGGCACTAGTTTCGCTCTGTGTTTGTGATCCAAGTATGATTCTAGACCACTTTATAGATGTGTGCCTTTGCCAATTCTATACTATTATGATATGTTCTATAATTGTACTATGTTGGAAGGGTGATTTGTTCACCCAATATATGCCCCCCTTGGTTGGGGTGCATGTGATGAATGTAGGAGAATGCATCCTAAAGCGAGAGAACCATAAGGTGATATGCATATCTAAGATTGGATACCTACAGAGGGTAGGGATGTGCATGGTAGAAACCAAGGTACATGCAAATAATGTAGGCTAGAATCTAGTGTTAGTGCAAAGACCGAGGATGCAATATAATATAGTTGTAAACACCTGTGTTTTCGCTTCCCGCATAATTCCCTCTATATACACATTATTTAATTAAAAACCTATCATTATCCTAGGTCACCTTCTCCTTCCCCCATTTTATAAAATAAATTTTTACACCCTCATAAATTACTATTTACACATCCCAAATTACCTCCAACCCCTTTAAAACCACTTAACCATTTCTAAATCATCTCTAACCCATTTTACCCCAAATTCCTAACCTCCTAGCTTGTGTAACCTATTTACAACAATTTCTTCTCACCAATTTACCTAAAAGTCTCATTAAGGAGGTGGTTTTAACCACTTTTCCTAAAAAAACCTGGATCGCCAAAGGTGATTCTACCAAGCACCAATGATTATAAATATCAATTTTTGCTCCTCTCTCAGGGATCTTCGTAAATATTTGTTCACCCTTTTTGTTTTTACCCAAAGAATGACTCTACATCATTTCAAAGATCATCAAGGACCTTTACCAACCTCAAGATCGTGTAACACATAATGTTTTATAGGCTTTTCATCAATTATTTCCCTAGATTCTCAACAACCACTCATCAACTCCAATCAGCTCCATTTGACATTTGGAGACATATTTTCAGCTTGTTTCCACATCAAGAGGCATTTCTCTATTAATTCATCATTTACATTTCATAAAAACATCAAAAACAATCAAAAATCATCATTCAAAAGCTTTGTTTATCATTTTCACGAAATCACCCATGATTCCTTGAATCACCGATGATTCATCAAATCACTCGAGATTCCTCTGAATCTCCAATGATCCCTGTCAATTTGTATCTTTTAATCAATTTATCAATTTAATATCAATTTTCATCAATATTTTGGATTTAACTTTTCCTCTGCAAGCATGGCTTTACTTTAGATGGCAATTACCTGGCCGGTCCCATCCTATCACAAGTATCTATGATCTTCCTATAATTCAACAACCCTTCTTCTAGAACAATACAACATATTTCACGATCTTACATTGTGTTCAATTTGATTTACTTCCATCATTGATGACTGTAGACACCAGAAATATACACTCCATCATCTTGGTTTGGACCATTAATTAAACATACCAATATTATACATAATGCACCCACCTCCTCAATTGATTAAATACATCAAATCCTACATTTAAACAAGCTTAATTATATGTCTTCCAATTAATTAAACCTACCTTACACCCCGTATTCTAAATTAATTGAATATGTTAATTAAACTAATCACATCATTATCCTATCTCCATCCTATTTATCTACCAATTATCTTACATTATCTAATATTATCTCACATAAATTTTTTCTAAATGACCACCTAATATCCATCCTAAAACAAATATATCTAAATTAGATAATATCTAGCTTATTTTATCATTTCCCCAATGAATATCACACATTTACAAACAACGTAATCAACCCATCCTTGAAATTCAAAAAAGAACCCCAAATTAGCAAATTGTTCCAAAAATTTACCAAACAACCCTCAAACAGTCGAAATTACCAAATGATTACTTAAGCCCATTTTGCAGTCTCTTTTTGGGATCATCCACTAATATTTTCGAGCCTGAGTTTTCTATTGGAGTTCATCAACATTATTATGCATCAACATGAACATATTATCATCTAGCATTGACATTCACAATCATCTAGCAATCTTGGGAGCCAATTTGGAGCTTGTTGCAAACTAGCAAATTATAACCTAGCAGCAAGTTTCACCAATTACTCAACTATCTCCAACCAAGGTTAGACATCCTTTTATAGCTCTATTTTGCTATTAATCATTTTTATCTGATCATTTATCATCCCATATTAGCTCTTTTAAAAAACATAATCTCAAATCAATTGGTTAAATTCTTGTTTATCAATATGTTATAATTTACTAGTAATCACCAATGATTACTAGAATCGCATGTGATTCTTGTATACTTTGTTTTCCTATAGTTTTATCAAATTCCATCCTATAATTTACATTCAATTATATCATATCTCTTTTGTTGCTAACATTTTATCAAGAATGACTTCTATTAGATAGCAATAAGTGGCCCAAGTCATGAAATAATGAGCATAAACTCTTTGCTATTATCTCATCACCCATAACATTCGGAGAAATATGAAATTATACACAACCTCACATTGTGTGTCATCCATTAAGCCCCTTTGGATAGTTTACAAAACATCTTTGAATCTACTCAACGAATCCGCGAAGCTACAGATGAATTCTGGGAAGCCTACTTTGAGGTTCTGCGTATCCAAATTGATTTAGCTTGGTTCGAGATATCAATATGAAGCTGAATTAGAAGATTTGAGCTCTAAGACTAAATCCAAATATCAGAACGATATGGAAGAGGAAGAGCCAAAATACATTTTAGACTTCTTTAAGGAACAGTTCATTGAAGACGAGAGTTCAGATTTCTCTGGAGAAGAAGATTTGGAGTCCACTAAAGAAGAGAGTTCTCCTTCTTCTGAGAATTCAGATACGATTTTGAAGCATAGTTCTTATCTATCATTGCTTATCATTTATCTACTTTATATTTGTAATAATAAATTTTTTTTCAAAACATTTATTATTACCATTTATCATATGTCATCTACCCACTTGATTGTAAAAGCAGATTGACACCCTTGTCAGGAAGTCCTTTGATTTCGAGGACTAGCCTTTTCCAAGAAATCCACCTAATATTTTATTAATCCTATTTTGTTTAGTGTTTTTGATCTATAGGTATTCTCGTAGGAAATGAGCTTACATATTTGCATATACGGAGTGCAACCATCAAACATCATTCATCCACATCTACGGGTATCACTAAACCCCGCCATACTGAGGTTAGGTAAGTTTTATTATCTTTCTTATTAGGTTAATTTGAAGAGGTAATATTTATTCATAACATCTTGGCATGACCGGTGGGACGTTGTCCCTCATTTCATTGTTAATTTTATTAAAAATAACATTTGTTTTTCATTTTTGGTTCTCTGCATAGTAATCGCCATGAGTGATTTCCCGAATTCTTTTTCTTACTTTGTAGTTTGCCCTTTAGTTTTCATTTTCTATTTATTTCTATGATTCTTGTTTGATAACGATTTCAAATTCCTATCTTTGTTTGTTTATTGTCAAAATTTAAAACGAAAACATATTTTTTCCGTTCAAAAAATCAATTTTTCCATATCCAGTTTTGATCGATAATCACCATGTATTGGTGTAATCGCGGCACGATTCTGATATTTTTATTACTTTATAAGTTGCCTACTAATCCTTGTTTTTTTCTTCTTTCTTTACGCTAACTTTGGTTTTGTTGGTTGTTGTTACTATAGCTTCTCTTGATTGCTAGATTATTTTCTTTAAAAAAATCTAAAAAAATATAGGAGCATTTATCACGGTGAGTCCTAAATCCATCTTTTTCTTTTAGTATCGCATTATTTGCTTAATTGTCTTCATAAAAAAAAATTGTGATTTGGGTTTTAAAATGAATCGTTCATCCTTCTTGCTTCACATAGTATTAATTAGGAAGGTAATTTGTTGCATTCACTTTTCTTTCCCCACACATAACCAAACCACTTAAACGTCAAAATGGATTTAAACAATTCCCACCCAAGTGGATACATAATTGGATTTGATCACCAAGAGGAGAAATTGACTCGGTGTTCTAGTCGAGTATAATCACTTGTCTATCGGTATATATTGGCTAAGCACCCGACACCCTTATCGTTGTGGAACCGTGAAGTGAGGGGTAGGCCACAATACTATTCCCGTATTGACATCAATACAGAGTTATACCTCACATACCTTCGGGTATATTGAGGATTCCACCCTTAAACATACCTGAAATATGCCTTAGTTTTCCATTTCTTGTGACCTTTGTTAACCGTTTTACATTTCAATCTTTTTATTTAAATTAATAAAATTTACAAAAATCATCTTGCTTGATTTTTATTGATGTTTGTAACTAACTCATTTAGTTGATTTTTTAGGTGAGTGTTTGTTTGTTCATTATGGTACAAACTAGACAACAAGACCGCAACCAAACCTCTAAAAACATGTCTCAACCACTATCCACACCCTTACACCAATAAACCCTGTTATCTATTCCATTGTCTACACCGTTGTCTACACCTTTATCTACTTATGTATCTATACCAGTATTTACCATGCCATTACAACAACAAAACCATTCCATCAACCAATCACTTCTACTCCTCTATTTTATGCTCAATGAACCTAGAATGAAATAGAGGAGGAATATAATGAAGAAATGAGACAATGTCTCTTACATTCTTCACGTCATATTCATAGTCAAATCTTCCATACATTTGAACAAGAAGAAATTGAACAACCATACTCCCCACCGCAATCAAAGTCATCCAATCCACTTTCTTTGAAAGAGGAGACCTTATTTTGAAGAAATGTTAGATTCAAACCCCATTTCTCTCAATGCTTATCTTGCAGCTAGGGTGTTCAACTCCATCCATTCGGACCTGAACCATCCTCAAATATTCTGATCCTTTATCTAGTTCTTCACAACAATTTGAACTTGAACCATTTTTAAGTATTCCTAATTCTTCACATCCCATTGATTCAAACCAACAAGCTAAACCCAAACCATATTCAAATATCCTTGATCCTTTATCTAGTTCTTCACATCCTATTGATTCAAACCAACAATCAGTATCTCGAACCACTGCCATATGTCTCTGATCCTTCATCTAGGGTTTCACATCTTATTGATCCAAACTACCAACCTGTCATTCAATAAATATATTTATATCCACCTCTAAGTCAACCTGAAATGTCAAAAGTTTTGTCTTCCATTCCTATTTTTAGTCTTCATATGGTTTCCTCTCATGACACAACCACCCAACAACATACATCATCACTAGATATTTATACTTGATTCAACACCTCCAAAACAATACTAGTACTTCATCATCTACCCCTCTAGCATCTTCATTACCAGAAACTTCCAATAAGTTATGTTTCTTCTTCTACTATTGTATCTCAACCAGTTAGCAACATTCAGAATATCACTATGTCCATTTCGACATTTATTCCTTTAATCAATATTAAAGCTATCACCAACACTCACCATGTTTCACAATACATATCACAATCATCGCAGCCATTAATCTCCATGTCACAATCTACTCCTACTCAAAGCATTCCAAAACAAACACCATCTTATGTTGCCTCTTATATACCCTTTCAACAACCACCTCTTTATTCACAACCTTTTGCTACCACATTCATTCCAAATCCTTATAGATATATTCAACCATCACAACCATTAGTATCTCAACCAACTTATGGTATATCATCCCAACAAAATATACCACAACAAAACATCCCTACTTATATTAATCCATCACAACAGTATGTTCCACAATGAAACATTCCACAACAAAGTATTCCTTCTCAACATTACATTCCTCAAAACATTCCACTTACCTATAATATTCCTCAACAAAACATTCCTCGGCAAAATATTCCACAACAGAGTATTCCTTCTCAATAATATATTCCTCAAAGAAAATATTCCACTTCAACAAAACATTCCTTCTCAATAGTATATCCCATAAAAAAATATCCCACAACCAAACATATTGTAAAAAAATGTCCCTTATTAGCAAAATGTTCCTCAACAAAACATTCCTTACCAACATAATGTCCCTCAACAGTACTAGGTGTACTCATAACCCAGCCATTTTTCATTCCTTCCTGGCTCATCTTGCCAAAACCTAGCACAAAATGACCCCCTTCGAGCCCTCATGAGTCATATATCCTGCTAGAAGCTACTTTATTTGCACTGAAAAATGTGTTATCTTACGATCAAATCTGCAATGAATCTATTCATTCCTCATCTGTCAAAGCATACCCACCTCGTTGGGAACCTACAAAAAAATTAAATTCTATAGCAAGGAAGATCCTCAACAGCATATTCGTGCTTTTCACCGAGCTTGTAATAAAATCTGAGCAAGTGATTCTTGGTGGACGTAGCCAAAATTGGGTGAACCACGTTAAATACCGTCTCTTTGTGTTGTGTTATTTGCTATTCTACCAAAGTAGGAATCATGCGCAAGTCTCACAATATTCTACCTTCGGGGGTTTGGGATCTCATCCCAGACGTGGTGTTTCCAACTGCAAAGAGAAAGGAATGAAGGAGAAGATGAAGAAAGAACTGGTCCGAAGGGAGAAAAGAAATGAATTCCAAAGCAGAAAGGTCAGAGGGTTTATGTTTTGGGATTGGTAGCAAACAGAGCCAAACCTACTTGCATAAACGAATAAAGCAATACTGATGAATAAATGACAAAAAAGTAGAGATAGATTCAACAGAATAAACACATAGATCTGACATAAGAAAGATCAGATGCCCATAACACACATATTTAGCACAAATTCTTAATATTTGCATTAATATCTTCTTCTGTTACAAAAAGTACAAAGCCTTTTCTTCTCACTTCTATTTTTCATCTAAAAGATATCCACTCCTTGAATACAACAAGTATTCAAGTATATATAGAAAGAGAGAAGAAAAGAAGACAAAAGCAAACAAACCACTTATTTACAAAAATATCTTACAATAGATTACAAAGTCATTTGTTGACTTTTGACAACTTTTATGGATGACATCATCCCATGGTGCAACATGGATGATGTCATCATTTGTGTCAACATGACTTGGATGTTTTACAAAGAGAAAGATGAGGAGAAAGAAACTATTCGTCGTCGTCCCGTGGCTAGAAGGGGGTATCCTGTTTTTGCTGCTCGGGCGACGAGATGTGGAACTGGGCACGGTACTCCATGCGCTTGCTGATCATGGGTTGAAGTTGATCCTCAGAAGGATCCTTGTGCCGATCGCTGATAGCTTCATAGGTCTCCCGCCGCTCTATGAGATTTTTCGGGAGTTTGGAATAATCATTCTCGCCTCTATCAGTGCAGGTGAAGTCACGACACGCCAACAAAGTTATTGATGGATTCGGCATCAAACGTGACTTCGGCCCGGCCCCCGTGAAACGATCTCCTTAAAGATTTGAATAGTTTCCTCCACCTTTCTTAAGGTGAAAGAAGGAGTGAGCAACCCTGGAGACATTCTAAGAACAATCTGTTCCATTTGATGCATTGCATCCAGGGCTACCTCCTTTACCTTGTCGATCTTCTCCAGGATGAACTCTAGCTGATCCACCCGATAATCCAAAGTGGAAAGGATTTTATTCAAGGCTTTCAGGATGTCCAAAGACGCCAAACTTGACCGGATCATCGACCACAAATGAGCATTTTCTGAAAGGTCTCGTGTTGCATCCTGGCATGATCAAGCTCTTCGGAGATGGGTCCCGCTATCACCTGGAGTTCTCTGTTTGTTCGATTGATATTCTGATACAAATCTATGAACTTAGTGATAACTCCCTCACTTTCTTTTAGGATTTGGCTCCTCCAGGTGGAAACTGCCATGCCCTGCTCGCTGATTTTAGCATATTCATTGATCTTATCCTGGCTCAGAGGCTCAGGAGTTTTGGCGGCAGTTGTAGGAGCGCACTGCCCATTTTCTGTAAGGCGTGGAGAAGATATTTATTTTGCTCCTTTAGCTGCCTTTTCTCTTCCTTTGCTTCTTGGAGTTTTTTGCAAAGGGCGTCAACTGCAGATAGGGCCTCTCCTTGCAGGCTTTCCGAAGATGTCCCCATTGTGACTTGAGTCACTGTGTAATCTGTCGAAGACAGATCCTTTTTATCCTTCAAAGGATTGGGGTATGAAATCTCCATCACTCTCTCCCCTGTTACACTCTGAGAGAAGCGGGTTATGGGCTTTTGCTTCTTTGTCCCTTTTGATGGGATCATGGAGAAGTCCATCGGTGCGATGGGAACTTTCCTTTTCTGCTGACTCAGGTGCTGGGAGATCTAGGCTGGACTTATGGGAGAAGGACCAGAAATAGAGAAGGGGCAGGCTGCAGAGAGAGAAAGCCGAGGAAGTGCTCACGGGAGGAAGGGATACTGCAGGGGAGGAAGTCATAGGAAGGGAAGGGAGCTCAGAGATGAGGGAAGAAATGGAGGGGGACAGCTCCACGAGAGAGGAGAAGATGGACGAAGAAGCAGGAGGAACAAAGAGAAGAAGGGGGAGAGGACACGACCAAAGGAATGGTCGCTTGGGTCACTCAAGGAGGGGAAGGAGGAGAAGGAGAAGGAATAGAAGGGACCTCGATTGTTATAGTCGTGGCCACATCCTGAGTGGATGTGCCTATTGGAACATCTTCCGCTGTTTCTTCCTTTGAGCTTTTCGGGATTGCAACCCGTTCTTGTGAAGCGGAAGGAGGGATTTCAGGAGCTTCCTCTTGGGTAGAGCTAGATTCACCCTCTTTCCTTTTCCCTTGCCTTTTGGCTGTTGTTTTGCCCGAGGAGGTGCGTTGCCCAATGGAGAGGTTGTGAAATCGACTCCGAGGTAGATGAGTCTGTTCATTCGGCACCAATGCTCTATTCTTCGCAGAGTTTCCTTGACCCTCTCCTCGATTGTTTGAGGATATTTGGTTCTATCAATCACCGCGAAAGGCCAATCGTCCCCACCTGTGTGAAGAAACACTTGATCAACTTCTTGCTCAGCAATTTGGTAGCCTTTTGGGATGATGGCTACCCCATACTGGATGATTTCTACTAAGGCCAAGCGGGAATGATCCTCCCTCTTGAGCTCAACCTCATGATATATTTCGATGTAGATATCTTCGATCTGAGGGATGTGGATTGGATCAAGATTGGCCCTAGGCAAACAATTTCTTGGGTCGAAGGTGGGCCTTACTGGGAAGTTATGTTTCAGATTCAGCAGCTCCAGTTCTGCAAACATGTCCTTCACTTTGTGGTGAGTGAGACACGTATACCTACCCACTGTGAGGGGGAAAGGAGTTCCACCCTTCTTTCTCTTGAGACACTTCTCGTGGTAGGTGATTAGCTGTCTCGACAGCTCCAACAGGATCAACTTGGGACCGGCATACCTCGGCAGTTTAGTTGGTTCCCCCAAGAAGTTAGCCACCCTTAGATAGGTGAATGTGGGGAATTGAGTGAACAGGGCCCCCCATTTCTCTGTAGCTGCTACGATGCTCTTGGTCGTACGACCGTGAGTCATATTTGGCCTCAACAGGTAGATGATGAAATAGAAGAATGCATCGTTGATTTTTGTAAATTGGGGGATACTATTTTCCAGCTTCAGTTCTGATAGTATTCATAGATTTTAACTTGGGGCCACACCCCACACCGCATCAGAGCTGGATAGTCCCTTTCTAAAGCTACAGCATAGACTACGTAGGAGTTCATATAGAACCTCCCCGTTGTGTTAAGTTGTTGAAACTGCTCCGATATTGTGTCTTGATGATTTCCGCCACTCAAAGTGTTGAACGGCACATTTTTGTTCATTGTTTCTAAGTATCGCAACATCCATTTGTGAAAATAATGGGCATCAGGAAGCCCAAAGACTCTACTCAGGAACGTGATTGTGTCACTGAGTTCCTTTAAAAATTCACTGCGATGAATGACTTGTGGCCACCGAGTCACCACCTTTTTGTTCTTTAGGTAAACTTCGCTCATCACCGCATGCACCGATCCTCATTGTCGTCTCCCCAAGCTTTGATGTAATCTTCCCGCTTACGGCCAAAAAAGTGCCGGTGGTGAGGGATGCCGAACATTATTTCAAAGTGTCGGGCAAAGAGGTTGATTATAACCTCGCCCTTCTCATTATGGACACATCTTGTGTCCTTGTTGTAACATCGGCTACTACCATCATAAACTCATTATTCACGGCACCGACCGGGATTCCTCCAAAGAAAGTGCACGTACCGCCCATCAATTTGTCCATCCATGGACTTCTTGTGACCTTCTCGGGTTCCGGCCCGTAAATCTTCCATGTCAATATGACCCGCCTCGAGTCTCGATGTCTAGGTCACACTCGCCTGGGACTCGTGCATCCCGACCTCCGATACTTGTACTTCATTTCTTCTTCGTGAGCTTGGCTTTACCCTTAGATTTGGTAGGTCTCTTGCCCGATGTTGACATATGTAACTCGAACTTAATTGCTGATCTCGCAAGAAGAAGAAGTGAAACCCTATGCAAGAAGGTCATATTAGTCCTTTGATCTTCCATTAAAGCGTCCAATGTAGAAAGAGTTAGTGATTTAAGGCTTCAGGCGCATGGTGCATGAATACCGCAGTTACAAGGCAAAATAATATGGCGCACAGAAAGGGCTGCTCTGAGGATAAAACAAAGTGCCAAAGGGCGCATGGCACATGGACACTGCAGTAGGGTGCATTTTTGTTGTTGTAAGCACAAGTGCGCCTGCGCCATGTGTATACATTTTATAAAGGGCACAGATATTTTTCATGTTACACAGGTACAGGACGCGCCAAAGGGCGCAAGTTTAATGCGTGTAACATCATTTTTTCATGTGCCACAGGAGGACTTGGTGGGCGCATGGAAGGTCTGCATAACATAATGTTGTTGTGACAATGGATGCGCCTGCGCCGTTTAAAGCTTTGCACTTTGGCACAGATTTAGTCGGTGTTGCATAGACGTAGGGTGCGCCAATGGTGCAAGTTTAAATGATGCAACAAATGAGTTGGGTGCGCCAAGAGGGTGCAAGTTTAGCGGTTGCAACAAGCGAAGGGAGTGCGCCTTAAGGGCGCAGCTGTTCTTTGTGTAACAGTCATGGTATGTGCGCCAATGGCGCGACTGTGTATTATGTTACAGGGATGACAGATGCGCCAAAGGGAGGAAATAATAGTCTCTTATTTTCAAGCCATGATTCCTTTCTTGAGGGGTTTGCATGTGGTTAAGCTCCTTTTGCAGGTTTCATTGGGTAATGGAGAAGCTACAAAATGAGAGTTCCAAGCCATTTTTTAGGACAGAGTCCCCTTTACCAGCAGATCTGGAAAGAGGGGGAAAAGCATGGGTGCAGGGTAGAGAAAAACAGCAAGGAGGATGGGGAGGAGTTCATGATTTTCACAGCCTTCTTTAACTCAATCCACACCAACAAGTAGCCAAGAAAACAAAACACAAAACACACATAGAAGCAATGAGGACAATGACAGAGATCGAAAATGATAGGGTAGGTGTCTTTGTGGGCAGTACAGATGTAAGAGAAAAATCACGTGATTATGTTGGATGACAATGACAAGTGCAGACGTGCCTATATATAGGTGAGATGGTAATAAATGCGCCACTAAATTTTTCAAATGGCGCATGAAAAGCACTGTCGACAATGGAAAACATGCACCCTTGGCGCACCAAAAGGCTTGCCAACACGAAGTAATGTGCACCTTTGGCACACCGAAAGTTATGTCGACACAAGAATATGTGCGCCCTTGGCACACCAAAAGTGGCGCAACAAAAGTATTGTTGACATGAAGGCGCATGCGCCTTGGCGCATGCAAGAAAGACTCAACATAGTGAGGCGCATCAAAATGCCTATTGACACTTCAAACCATGCACCAAAGGATTTAAAGGGGGCACACTGAAACTTGATGTTGCATAGTCATTATGTGCGCCCAACCAAAAAAGACCAAAAATGGCTAAGTTCAGAGGACTAGATTTCCCGGGAAGGGATTTTGCAACGTTCCGAACGCAAGGGATCCCTGACGAGGGACCGAAACAAAATTTTGGTAGGTTATCTGTAAAATTTCCCTTGCCAATTTTACGGGATAACAATTCTGCAATTTTATTTGAGATCTGTAATAATTTCTACATATTAGTTTCTACTGTTGCGATTCTGTAAGGGATTATTCCGCATATTTTTATCCCTTATTTCCTAACAATTGGTATCAAAGCCTTGTTTGGTTTGCTGAAGTGTTGAATCACAGGAAATTTTTAGCTTGAGTGGGAGCTATGGCAGATGATGGAAGATCTAGGGTTGATAAATTCAACGAGCATAATTTCAGTCTTTGGAAGATTACCTTTATCGAAGGATCTTTATACTCCATTATCTCGAGAAGGTGAACAAAACCTCGAGTATGACAGAGATGCGAATGGGATTTGTTGGATTGAAGGCACTTCGAACAATCCAAATGTGTCTTCGCATCTTCGGTATTATTTAATGTTTCAAAGGAAAAGACTACAAAAGATCTAATGGATACATTAGGAAGTTGTATGAAAAACCCTCTACCTCTAACAAGATATTTTTGATGAAAATGTTGTTTAATATGAAGATGTCTCGAGAATAGTTCAATGAGTTGAGATCATTTAAATGATTTAAATACGGTTGTGAATATGCTAGCTTCTAAGATTCTGAGAATTTGATGAAGAAGTTAGGGATTTATTAATTCTGTACTTTACCCGAGAGTTGGAATAGCCTCTGTAATGGCGGTAAGTAACTCGGTTCCAGCTAACTCGAAGTTAAAGTTTGAGAATGTTGTAGGGGTGATTCTAAGTGAGGAAATGCGAAGAAAAATCTCTAGAGAATCTTCTACTTCGAGGGAATGCTTTGACAAAGGGAAACTAGAGGGAGACAGAAAATAGAGGAAACCATGGAAAATCAAAAGATTGGGAAAGGTCAAAATCCAAGAACAAGATTGTATGCTAGAATTGTGGAAAGCTTGGGCATGCAAAGAAGGACTGTTGGGAGCTTCGGGATAAGAAGAAACAACAAGAAGAAAACAAGGAGGCAAATGTGGCATCGGGTAATGTATGCCAGGATGCTTTGATTCTTTCTTTGCACAATATTACTGAATCTTGGGTTTTAGATTCAGGGGCTTCTTTCCATGCTTCTCCACATAGGCATTATTTTGTTGATTATGTTCAAGGAGATTTTGGGCATGTTTTTCTTGGTGATGATGAGCCTTGCAGCATAGTTGGAAAGGTTCTGCTCGTGTTTAAGATGCGAATGGGAATACTTAGCTATTGAAGGATGTCGACATGTGCCTACATTAAGATGAAATTTGATATCGGCGGGGCGCTTGGGAAGTGATGGTTGTACTATGATATTTACAAACTAACTCTTGGAAGGTTACCAAGGGTGCTCTTGTGGTGGCAAGAGGTAAGAAGGTTGGAATCTTGTATTTAACCACTGATAGTACTAATGATTGTAATCTTGTGGCTTCAGATGCAGATACAACATTATGGCACTATAGGCTCGGTCATATGAGCCATAAGGGCATGAACATCATAAAGAAGAATTTTCCTGGATATACAGAAACAAGTTTGGATTTTTGTGAGAACTCGCATATATGGGAAACAGAAGTGAGTAAGGTTTCTCAAGGTTAGACCTACGAAGAAAGAGAGTAAGTTAGAGCCGGTACATTCTGATGTGTGGGGGCCAGCTCAGGTATCATCTCTTGGGGGTTCAAGTTATTATGTTACTTTTATTGATGATGCAACAAGGAAAGTTTGGGTTTATTGTATTAGAAACAAACATGCTTTGTATTTGAAACTTTTGTTAAATGGAAAGCCTTGGTTAAGAATGAAACAGGGCTTAAGCTAAAATGTCTCAGTCGAGATAATGGAGGGGAGTATCATGAGCAATGAATTTAATGATTACTATTCTAATAATGGAATCTGCAGCAAAAGATAGTTCCAGAACTCCACACAGTTGAAATGGGGTATCGAAAAGGATGAACAGAACAATAATGGAACGTGCTTAGGAGCATGAGGTTACATGCGGGACTACCTCTTTCTTTTTGGGCGTAAGCGGTGAGCACAAGTGTACTTGATAAACAGAGAGGAACCTCAAGTGCCTTGGATGGAGGCATACCTAAGGAGGCATGGTATGGTAAGAAAGTTGATTATTCATTTCTTAGTCTTTGGATGTGAGGTGTTTGTTCATATAGACAAGGATGATATGACCAAGTTAGAGGCTAAATCGAAAAATGTACTTTCATTGGTTATGGTGGTGATGACTTTGGATTTAAATGTTGGAGTATTAAGGAAAAGAAAATCATTCGGTCTAGGGATGTGGTCTTTAATGAGAAAGTCATGTATAAGCAACAATTGCAGGAAAATAGGGAAGAATCCAAGAAAGAATATGCAATGCGGTAGAGGATCTTCTTGATGGAAAAGTGACATATGAATCAGTTCAGGAACCTCCTCAACAGGAACCCCAAACTCCTATATTGAGGAGGTCTTCTAGGGTAAGAAGAGAACCTGAACGTTTTTCTCCTTCTCTTTATTATTTATTACTCACTGATAGTGGAGAACCAGAAAGCTTTGATGAAACAATGTAGGTAGATTCCAGAAGAAGTGGGAGCAAGCCATGGATGAGGAGCATCGGGCTCTCATGGAGAACCGCACATGGGATTTGGTAAAGCTACCCAAGGAAAAAGAGCATTGCAGAACAAGTGGGTATACAGAGTTAAAGATGAAGAAGCAGGGAAAGAAAAGATATAAGGCCCGGTTGGTGGTCAAGGGGTTTGCACTGTAAACAAGGTATAGATTTTGATGAGATATTTTCTCCGTAGTAAAAATGACTTCTATTAGAACTGTTCTAGGAATAGTTGTAGCGTAAGACTTGCACTTAGAACAACTTGATGTAAAACCGCATTTCTCCATGGTAATTTGGAGGAGGAACTATATATGCAGCAAACTGTGAGGGCTATGAGGTCAAAGGTAAAGAGGAGATGGTGTGCAAATCGAAGAAGAGCTTGTATGGCACAAACAAGCTCCACGTCAATGGTATAAGAAGTTTGATAGCTTCATGATGGAGCAAGGTTATATCAGATGTCATTCTGACCATTGTGTGTATACAAAGAAATTTGAGGATGGAAGTTATATTATCCTATGTTTGTATGTTGATGACATGCTGGTTCTAGGTAAAAACATGCAAGAAATAAAAGTACTCAAGAAGCAACTAAGTGAATCCTTTGCTATGAAGGATTTGGGTACAGCTAAACAAATTCTTGGTATGAGGATATCTCGGGATAGGAAGGAACGGAAGCTGACTTTATCTCAGGAAGAGTACATTAAGAAGGTCTTGGAGAGGTTTAATATGCAGGATGCTAAACCGGTTGGGACTCCTTTGGCAAGCCATTTCAAGTTATCAAAGGAGCAATGTCCTAAGACAGAGCAGGAGAGAAACCAAATGTCCAAGGTACCTTACTCATCAGCAGTTGGCAGTTTGATGTATGCCATGGTATGCACTAGGCCTGATATTGTCCATGCGGGGGAGTGTGAGTAGATTTATGAGTGATCCGGTAAAGAGCATTGGCAAGTCAGAAGTGGATCCTTCGATATTTGAGAGGACCATGGGGACAGCTTTGTGCTACAGTGGATCAAACACCACTTTACGTGGTTATGTAGATTCGACATGGTGGAGATGTAGACAGCAGGGAGGAGCACGACAGTTATATTTACACTTGTAGGTGGGACAAAGATGAGCTAGATTTCATGACTATAGAAGTTGGTGGCTTTGTCAACCACAAAGGCCGAGTATGTTGCTGCCACGAGGCAAGCAAAGAGATGATTTGGTTACAACAATTGCTTGAGGAGTTGGGGTATAAGTAGGAGCAATGTAAGCTGCATAGTGATAGTCAAAGTGCTATACACCTAGCTAAGAACTCGCTTTCCACTCTAGGACAAAGCATATACGCTAAGGTACCATTTCATCGGACACTTTGGAGGAAGAGAAGTTGAAGTTGGAGAATATTCATACCACCAAAATCCTGCGGACATGATGACCAAGGTGGTCGAAGGGAAAATCTAAAGTTGTGTTCACTTGGGTTGGTCTTCATAGAAACTAGTGAAGGGTTGAGAAGCTTGCTCAGAGGAAAACTAGTCTCCAAGTGGGAGATTGTTAGGTTGTGGAGCCTGTTTTCATGTGTGAAAGTGTTGAAGACTGTACACTAAGAGTACTTGTACACTTTTCATGTATCCTTGCCGGGGTTCGGGGCCGGGTTGGGTCTTGAGAGGGGGTCCGGGGCGGTAGCCCGTGGTAGCAGGGTTCAGGCGCGCACTGAAAAAAAAAAATTTAGGCATAAATTTTTTGGCCTCGAAAAATTGCACCCGAAATATCAGAAACATGCTTTTCTCATATGGGCGAGTTTTTTTGACCCATAGGTTTATGGGACGGGTTTTTCCCATGGTTTTGATACCCACTGTTTTGTAAAACTACTTAAGCAGTTGTCTATTTATATGGTCTTATGCATATGATAGATGTACAAGCAAATGTATTGCAAATGTGTTTTGAATTCGGGTGTGAATTCTCAGAGTTTCTTGAGCATAGCTCCAAATAGATCTAGGTATTGTATTGAGAGAGTGGAGGCTTGTAATAAAATCTGAGCAAGTGATTCTTGGTGGACATAGCCCAAATTGGGTGAACCACGTTAAATACTTTGTCTCTTTGTGTTGTGTTATTTTATTCTCGTAATTTTATTTCAGATCTGTAATAATTTTTGCATATTAGTTTCTACTTGCATGATTACGTAAGGGGTTATTTCGCATATTTTTATCCCTTATTTCCTAACATTCTATCGGTCATGTTCCAAACATATTTCATCAATATTATAAATTTAATCATTTTAGACCTTCGAAAAATCTTTTACCATGGCCCGTAAGTTGGAACTATGAGCTTTAGAAGATGATCGAGTTAAGCTTCGCCTAAAAACCATGAATTGAGTTCTTATCTAAGTCATCCTCTAGCTCCAAAAATCAAAATCATCTACCAACGCTATAGTAGTTAAGTCCACTCCCAAGGAAAATCCTATTACCAAACATTCTCGTCCACAACGTAGTTACACACCAATAGGAGAGACTTATAATGTGGTCTTTGATAAGTTACTCGCTGCAAATATGATAACTCTCCCATCCATTCGACCTATCGATACGCCTATATCTGATCCCACTTGGTATCAAGATAATGAATATTACAAATATTATAGGGTCAAAGGACATGACATTGAATGGTTTCGTACATTCTCGCAATGTTCTCCAAGACTTGATTGACAAGCGTGAACTTCATTTGGATAATCCGAATGCACCCCAAATCAAAACCTCAACCTATTCAAAAATACCTTACCAAATCATCCCCGTCCACCGATAAACCACAAACAAATGTTGTTCATGCTCGTCATACCATTAACACCATTACTAAGACATTACCCATTCATGAACCAACATCCACACCTATTGAACCAATATCCACACTTACTCAACCAACATCCACACCTCATCAAGCAACATCCACACCTATTGAACCAATATCCGCATCCACAAAACCAATAACAATACCCAATGAACCTAAACCCAAACCTAAAAAAATATTATCTCACAAAAATACCATTGAATCTATTCTCCCATCTTTGTCACATGTCACTATCGAATCTATATCCATGTCTATGCCACAGCTACAAATGTAACTATGATACCTATTAAAACATTTATGACACAAAATCCTCCACCTAACATAGTTACGAATCATATTCGTCCCCCATCTACAAAATCAATTACCTCTACATCAACCAATCCCAAAACTACAAAATCCACAACTCATTTGGATCACATTAATCGTATTATTCAAACCCCTCTTCCCTTGTCAACAACCGCCTCTACATCCATACTATTGGAGCTCAAAATTGTAACATGGGACTGTCTCTTAGTTGTGGGACCTGTGAACTAAGACAGACCTCCAGAGAAGGCTGGATTCCTCTACCTATCCTAATGCTAACACTACTCCTAATACTGAAATAAAATCCTAAACTAACATACCAAGGGACCAAAGATAGAAGGAGATGCAGAAAAGTGGAAATCCTAAGCTAAGAGGGACCATGATAGCACCAATAAAGGGTCAATCACTCCCCACAAGGGAAAAAGAAGAAAAGAAAATGTGGGTGAGAGGGTAAAAATGCGTGCCACGAAAAGAACCATGTAGATCCAAATTTCTTCACATAAACAACACATGAAATGGATCATGCAAGTAAGGAAAACACACAACATGCCAACAAATGTGAACAAAGAGGCAAGGAAAATAAAACATGAGACCAGGGAAGAGAGATAGCCACAAAACCTGATTTTATTAATCAAAAGATGCACATTCCTGGAAGAAGGTGAGAAAATTGTAGGAATTCGCCACAATTTTGACTTAGTGTCGTTACAACAAAGAGAGATATCCTTTATTGAGAAGATCTCTTACATTTATAGAAAAAGGAGAGAAGAAGAGGAGAAAGAGAGGGAAACTTGAACTCAAATTTCCAACCACCAATAACAGTCAATAAATTCCCTAAAAGAATCTGGATGCCTCTGGTTATCCACTGCAACACACCATTTCCTTATTGGAGAAAAGATGGGTGCCCATATTGCATTAAATGTTGGTAGTTGTGTCGCCTGCAACTGCACCTTTGCATGTTGGAGAATTATTCCACCTTTATGAATATCTATCCTTGATAAATTTAAGAAATCTAGTTTCCATTGTATAGAGGACATTGAGATCTTTCCATTGATATAAGGTTTGCAAAAATCGGATCATCCAATCAAAAGATATGGTGATTTTAGTCTCCCACGGAAAATTGTTGTTTTCCTTTTATACGCAGCTTTCTCTCTTTCATTCTTGCACAACTTTTGACTTTTGGGGTTCTTCCTTATGTTTTGCAACTTTACTAACTCTCTTCTTCATTCCATGGATTCCATTACAACGTGGCTTTATCTCCTTATCCACGGACTTCCTTTTATCGTTCACCCCACGACTGTGGATTTTCTTTTATCCATGGCTTTGTTGACTTCAAGGCTTTATCTCCTTAGCTGTGGATTTTTCTTTTCAACCACGACATGTTGAAATGCTTTTGTGGTTTCAACTACTCTATTTTGACCCACTGCCTCTATTATTTTTGCGTGGCTTTGAATCATCATTCGTGGTCTTTTTTCTTTAACCCGCGGCCTTCCAATTTGCATTCGCAACCTGTTTAAACTTCAACGGCATTTCATCTTTGGTCGCGGCATACTCCAAATCTTTGTGGCCTTTACTCCAAGTCTGTGGTAGTCTAAGTTGTTCTATTTTTACAAGGGGTGCAATAATAGACAACAAATACCCAACTCATCCAAAACCACGAAAGGACCTCACAAACAAGGTATTGTCTAAGTTTTCAAAATTCCTTATTATACCTTCCCTAAATCATATCGATTTCACGGTCCTCAACCTTTTCTCCCACCTCCTCCTAGAAGGGTCATTTCAACTCCTAGTAATCATCCTTCCATTCCACATCTAAGGTCTACTTATCAATCTTCCCCACTAGGTCCTTGTCCCCCATTCACTATATTATCTAGGACTCATCAACAACAAACAACTCAACAACCTGTAATCAATGTCTTATTGCCACTAGAATATAAGATACCTAAAACTTCATTACCATCTACATCAGCACCTAAGGGACATTATACAACCATTCTAGATGACCTCCTTCAAAAATCACTCATAACATTACCACCACCAAAACCATCAGATCCACAAGGATGGAAACCCATTTGGTATGATTTCAACGTCTTGTGTGATTATCATAGAACACGAGGTCATTCCATTGAGAATTGTAAAGCCTTTCACCTAATTGCACAAAAACTAGGAAATCTGGCTTCCCTTCCTATTGAATCACATGCAACATCAACATCAACATCGTCATCATATTTTTCAAAATCTAAGGAACCCATGTCTAAAACTCCTTCCCATCAAGTCGATGTTGTACATATCACTACTTTTTCACATAATTACGACACAAATGATTTGAGCCTAAGAAAGGTAAAAATTTCGTAACCATACCTCCACTCCCAGATATATCTAATCCATTAAATAAACCCAAAGTGTCCATCCATGTAATTCTTGAAACATCTGGTCAAACAATGTCACCCAAAACTAAGATTTTCATCCTTGCCACACCACCTTCACCATCCACCGCTATACAAAAAGTTTTCATTAAACAATTACACCAAGCTCCCATTAAAATGTCATTATACGAATTGATACAAACATCACTTCTCCATAAACAAGCCATGATTGAAGCCCTCCGATCAATAACAATACCTTCAGATGATCCTTCATCCTTTACAAACTTTTTAGGAGCCCTCAAAGCATCTACCACCATATCATTTGAGTCATCCAAAATACCTTCTCTTAAACCAAAGGATCATGACTTACCACTTTTCATCACTGCCCAAATTAACGACATCTGTATCAAATGGGTCATGATTGATAGTGGTGCCGCTATTAACATTATATCCTCCCTCACTTTCAATCAACTTAAGCTACCCAACACAGCTTATTTATCAAACTCATGTCTAACTCGTGCTCCTTTAATGACACTATCACACCCACATTAGGCACCATCATTCTACCACTTAAAGTCGGTGTTAAAACCTTACTAGAACTCTTCTACATCATATAAGGAGAGTTTCAATATAATATGTTACTAGGAATCCCATGGATATGCACCATGTGTTGCATTCCGTCAACTCTCCATCTGTCTTAAATATGAACATGAAGGTCAAACATTCACCATTCCTATAGATCCAAATCCTTTCGTTGATTGTTACATGATGTATCGTCTCGAATGATGTACTTGTTCACAAGTCCATATCTGAATCATCTAATGAAGCATCTACTAGCACGTCCATCCCTTCCTCTAAACTACTAGATGATTCCTCCCTTAATGATGTCGTATAATGCCTCACGTTGGGAGAATACCGTCTCCTCATGCTTAATCACATTCCTTCACCAAAGACTTACGGCCTCCCTAAAAACAACCCACATATGACCCTAATATAGGAGATGTTATCTCTTATGGTCCCACTTATCTCAAAACAAATTTTTTCTATGGGGGACTTGACCATCCTTCATCTCATATTATTAATCAGCACCATGCCATGCCTTTCACATTAGACTTCAAATATTTAGATAATCCAAATTTTTCTCGTATGTATCCTCACCGTTGTGTGTAGAGAGGTTTTGGCCTAGGCCATTATGAACAAGGAACACATGATTTATTTATCCAATGTTCCCTAAAAACTTATTAAAACTATGGTTTAGGCTATAAGAAACTTGACTCCAAAACACCCGAGGCCACTACATCCAAACCTGCTACTTAGAACATGCTCTTGGATCCATGCTCGCTCACCACGATAATCAGGTTCGTGAACATTTTGTATATTATATCAGCCACACACTCCATGAATATGAAACCCATTACACTGAATTTGAAAATCTAAGTTTTGCTTTATACTTCACCACTTCCAAGTTGTTTCATTACCTTCTTAATCACAAAACGTATGTTGTCACTAGCTTCAATCCACCCAAATTCATACACTCTAAACCATATTATAGTGATCATATCATATGATTGCTTATGCTTATGACTGAGTTTGATCTCGAGTTCATATCACAAAAATCTATTAAGGGACATGCCATTACTGCACCAACTCACCAACAATCCTTTACCCAACAATCAACTTCCTCATGAATAATTTCCAAATGAATCCATCAACAATGTCGACAAATATGAATTCATCCCTATCAAAATGACTCTCTTCTTTGATGGTTCTAAATTCCAAAGAAGGGGAGGGGCTGGTGTTGTTATCATACCTCCTTGGGGAATTCCTATTCCATTATCATTCAAACTTAACTTTGAATGCACTAATAATATGACAAAATATGAAGCTTTAATCATGGGCCTTACAACCGCAATTCTCCTAGGTGTTCACATTTTAGACATCTATGGAGATTCACAGCTTGTTATCAGTCAAGTTAAAGGAGAATATCAGTGTAAAAATGAAATATTACAAAAATATAAAGCCAACGTTGATTTTATCCTCAGTGCTTTTGATCACTACACTATCCAAACCATCCCATGATCTTCTAACAAATTTGTAGATATAATTTCCTCTTTCAGAGCCCTCATCCCATTAGAAATGAAGAGTCAAAAGACAACATTAAAGTATCCATCTTCATTCAACGGTTTGATCACCCTTCACATCAAAATGAACTTCCTCTTATTAATATCGTTGATGATAATCCAACTAATTTGTGGTATACTCATATTTATGACTATCTTGTCGAATCAAAATTTTCGTATGGCTTAAGCACGTAATGCTAAACAATCATTTCTTCAACATGCCACTTTCTTTGTCATAATCGGTGGTATCCTTTACAAATGTAGTTTTCGTGGTATCCTATTAACATGCCTCAAATAACATGAGTCAACTAAAGCAATCGAAGAAGTCCATGATGGAGTTTTTGGAGGAAATTTTAGTGTAAATTCCATCGCCAAATATGTCATACTATTAGGTTATTACTGGCCTACTATCACCCATGATTTTTGTGAATACATTAAGAAATGTGTTAAATGTCAACTTCATTCAGATCTCATCCATGTCCCTAGTCAAGCATTACAACCTGCTAAGGACCTATGACCTTTTTCTCAATGGGGTTAGACCTTATTGGTACTATTAACCCTAAATCATCTCAACAACATCACTCTATTATCACAGCTACTGAATACTTCACTAAATGGGTTGAATCTATCCCTTTAACATCCACTAGTTGGGACCTATTATCAATTTCATATATCAATTCCATATAAACTTATCACTGATAATGGAAAATCCTTTAAAAATAAAGAATTTAAAAAGCTCTGTGATACCTTAAACATTAAACTCAGATTTTCGTCCCCATATTAACCCCAAGAAAATGGACAAGCTGAAGTCTCAAATAAAAACTTATAAAATCTTCATGAAAACAATAAATGATGTAGGAAGGAATTGGCATCTCCAAATCCCATTTTTCCTTTGCGCCTATCGAACTAACATCCACACTCCTACGAGAGCTACACCTTATTCACTTTTCTATGGCTCAATTTGTCTTACCTCTTGAAGTTCAAATCCCATCACTTCGTGTATCACTTAAGGACTTCATCCCTAACAAAGAATATTGACAAGACCATCTATCAAAACTTGAACTATTAGATGAAAAACATCTAATGGCCCTTAAACATCATAATTTTTATCAAGAACGCATTAAACGAGCATATAACAAAACATATCAAATAACGTGACTTTAAAATTAGTGATCTTGTTCTTAAAGAAAATCAAAATTTCACTCAATTAGAATGAAGTAAACGTGGAAATTTTTCCCCTAATTGGATTGGTCCATACGTCATCACTCACGGTGTCCGCCGAGGCTCCCGAGGACATCTACAATTTTTACTCTCACACTACACATATTAAAACCTTTTATTATTACATAATTCATTACTTCTAGCTACCACCACTTACTTTTCACCGCTTTATACACTTTGGCATACTATTTATCTTTTTAACATGCTAATAGGTGCTTCATGTGTAGCATTTTCCTTGCATGATCCATACAACCATGGCTATCTCTGTCACATTTTATTTTTTATTGCTTACCATTATTTGTTATTATTTGCATGGCTATGCCTTATGTATTATATGATCCTTGTATGTTTTTAGTCATTTCATCCCTAATTTGTTGGCGTAGCAGGCTGATTAACACGATGAGATCCTCTCCACCATCGCTTTGAGTTTTGGTGTGATGGTAAGTTGTGTAGCTCGATACCAAACGACTTACCATCACACCAAAAGCTCAAACTAGTGGTGGAGAGGGATCTCATCATGTTAATCAGCTGCTACACCAACACACCCCCACACGATGAAGCCGATGTAACCACGTGAGCTCTGGGCCCACCACGTATACACCCAATTAGGCACAACAAAGATTAGGAGGCAAAAGTGACACTAGGAATTTGCGTCAATGAAACCATCATGAATAAGCTCCCGTATGAAGTGCATATGGATCTCAATGTGCTTCGTCGCTGATGTTGAACTAGATTTCTGCAAATAGAGATAGTGCTCGTGTTATCACAAGAGAGATAATGGTAGGCCGCCGAAAGTGGATGCCAAACTCGTCGAATACCACTGTAGCCAAATAGCTTCGTGGTAAAGATTGATCGCTCCTCTCGTATTCTGCCTTTGTAGATGATATCGCAATTACATTCTGCTTCTTGCTAGACCAACTAATAGGACTTGAACCAAGAGAGAAATCAGTAGCCATAAGTAGATTTCCAATGATCTAAGTCACCGCCCAATCGAATCAGTGAACCCAATCAAGTCAATATCAACCCCTCCATGATAGTGTATGCCATCAGCATAAGTGCCACGAACATAATGAAGGATCTGTTTAGCTACTTTCCAGTGCAGCTCATGTGGCTCCTGCATGAATCTGGACACAATCCCAACAACATATGATAAATCCGGTCAAGTGTGAGTCAAGTAGATCAAGCTCCCAACTAACTGTCAGTAAAGAGTACCATCAACCAAGGGAGTAGAGCAATCTGAAACCAACTTAACCCCAGAAAGAAAAGGAGTAGGAGAAGACTTGCAATCGGACATCTGAAACCGAGCTAGCAAATCAAGAGCATACTTAGGTTGCGAAATCAAGATTCTCGAGTCAGATTGTGAAATCTGGATCCCAAGGAAGTAATGAAGCAGACCTAAGTCAGTCATGGAAAACTTGTTGGCTAAGGCAATCTTCACAGAATCAATAATAGAGGAAGAGCTGCATGTGATCAACAAGTCATCAACATATAGAACAAGAATGAGTATGGAGTCATCTTGCCATAGAATATAAACATTTGGATCAGAGTGACACCTAGTAAACCCTGATGTAAGTAAGAAGGAGTCCATCTTGGCATACCAAGCCCGAGGGGCTTGTTTAAGGCCATAAAGAGACTTCTTTAACTTACAAACGAGGGAGGAATCTTGGACATAACCTGGAGGTTGTTCCATATAGATCTCTTCCTCTAGGTCACCATGAAGGAAGGCACTCTTAACATCCATTTGATGGACTTTCCATCTGTTTGTTGCGGCAATGGCTAGGGTCAGTCGAATAGAAGTCATCTTCATAACCGGAGCAAAGGTTTCTGTATAATCAACCCCACCGTATAGAAGAAACCATTATCTACTAATCACGCTTTAAACTTTTCGACGTCTCCATCTACTCCATACTTTTTTTGAAACACCCACTTACACCGAACTATTTTTCTTCCTTTCGAAAGAGTGGTGAGATCCCAAGTATCGTTCTTCATGAGAGAGGAATACTCCTCATCCATGGTAGAATCCCACTTAGGAACACCAAAAGCTCAAACGATGGTGGAGAGGGATCTCATCGTGTTAATCAACTATTATGCCAACACACCCCCACACGATGAAGTCGGATGCAACCACGTGAGCTCTGGGCCCACCACGTTGTTGGGCCCGATTGGGTGAACATCATGTCATTGACCTCCGAGAGGATCCTCGATTGATTAACACCATGAGATCCCCGAGAGGGATCCATATGCCATCGGGCCTAATTGGGTGACCTCCCGTGAACTACTCGGGGCGCACACTTAACTACCTGGTATCAAAGATGCACGACTTGCCGTCACACCAAAATCTTGAACTAATGGTGGAGAGGGATCTCATTGTGTTAATCAGCTGCTATGCCAACACCCTCCCGCACGATGGAGCCGGTATACACCCAATCAGGCCCAACGGCATATTAAGAGGAAGTGACACCAGGAATTTCCCAAGAGGTTACCCATCCCAGAATACTCTGGGGGCGATGCGCTTAACTACCTGGTTCTGATACCAAACAACTTACCATCACACCAAAATCTTGAACTTATGGTGTGACAGCAAGTCGTGTAGCTCTGATACTGTGTAGTTAAGGATAGCGCTTAACTACCTGGTATCGTAGATGCAAGACTTTGCTGTCACACCAAAAGCTCGAACTAATGGTGGAGAGGGATCTCATCGTGTTAATCAGCTACTATCCCAAGTATCATTCTTCATGAGAGAGGAATACTCCTCATCCATGGCGAATCCCACTCAGAATACCAAAGCCTCCCGAAAGACTGTGGATCAAAAGCAGAGGCAAAGAAAGAGTGGGTTCCAATGAAATCCGAGCAAGTACGTCTCATATCCAAGTATCTCCAACTAAATCTCCAAAGACTCTACGCAAGGTTTTCCCGCCCAAAGGGGACCAAGAGGATCGTGCTCGTAGTCGGAAGATTCTTCACTTGAGTGAGAAGGGACATAGTCCTCGTCATTACTACACTGCCGTAATCGGAGACTCAAGGGTCTCGATGGTCGGGAGGATCCGAAAGAGGAGCACGCTCAACAAGATTATCATCCGATGAGTCGGAATCCAAATCACAGCGAGTCAAGAACCTCAAGAGGTGGAGAAGTAGAAGTCGAAGAAGACTCATCAAACTTAACACTTCTCTCAATATATAGCTCATGAGAAGTAGAATTCATCAATCGATATCCCTTCACGCCATCAGGATACCCTACAAAGATACAAGGTTTGGATTGTGGTTCCAAGGCCTTGCGTTTCTTCTTGGGAATCCGAGCCATAGCCTTGGATCCGAAGACTCGAAAGTGCTCAACATTAGGCTTGCGTCCAAACCAGGCTTCAAAGGGTGTCATCCCTCTTATTGCCTTGTGTGGAACACGGTTCTGAATGTAATTTGCACAATTCATTGCTTTAGCCCAATACTGCGGAGGAAGAGACTTTGAGTGAATCATACAAGTGGCCATCTCTTTAAGAGTATGGTTCTTTCTTTCTGCGACTCCATTCTGTGAAGGACTATAAACAACTCAGTATGTTGTAGAGAGATCCCTTCTTAAGGCTGCAAAATCCACGAACCTATTGTTTACACATTCACCTCCATTGTCGGTTCGGAGAACCTTGATAGACCGTTCCACCTGTTTTTAGTAAGAGCCTTAAATTCTGAAAATATTCAAAGACTTCGACTTAAGCTTAAGAAAATATACCCAAGTATATCAATAGTCATCAATGAAGGTTAGCACATAAAGAGCTCTAGTAAACGAAGGAGAAGGAAATGGACCAAAAACATCACCGTGAACAAGATCCAAGGGACGAGTGGTTCTCCAGTGCTTTTCCTTTGTCAAATTTCTTTTCAGGATGCTTTCCAAGGGTACAACCCTCACAAAGACCTTTAGAAAACTTGACGTGAGGCAACCCATTGACCATCTTTCTTAGTTGTTTAGGAGTGTCTTTCTCTTCCGTCGACTCATCACAGCCCACTACCCCAGCTTCGATGAAGGGGGTGTTAGTGTGAGTTATCCTATGTGTCCTCCTCTCATGTTGGAGGGTCATCTCACATGGATTAGGTTTAGGGTAGGTTTAGGGTTTCATATGTGTCATGCACTAGGTTACTCAAACCCTATATGTGCCTCTTTTCTATTCATTTATGAGTATGCCAAGACACTCCACCGTCTTTCCTCTATGCAAGCTTTGTTTCGTTGAGCAAGTTCTTCCACTACTGATCAATTTTTTCCTTGCTATCGTTTGAGCTCTCACAATTTCGTTGGAGTGCAACTACTTCGTGGTGCCTCGTTTCCGATTCGATTCTCACAAACTCTTTTGGCGTTAATGATCTATCGGTGTAATAGCTGATTAACATGATGGATCCCTCTCCACCATTAGTTCGAGCTTTTGGTGTGATGGCAAGTCGTGCATCTCTGATACCAGCGCTTAAGCGTGCCGCCTTAACTACCTCGGTATCGAGCTACACGACTCTTGCCGTCCACACCATAAGTTCGAGATTTTGGTGTGATGGTAAGTCATTTGGTATCGAGCTGCATGTTAAGCACGCTGCCCCCAAAGTAGTTCTGGGATGGGTGACCTCCCGAGAAATTCCGGTGTCACTTCCTCTTAATATGTCATTGGGCCTAATTGGGTGTATACCCGGCTCCATCATGCGGGAGGGTGTTGGCGTAGCAATTGATTAACACGATGAGATCCCTCTCCACCATTAGTTTGAGTTTTTGGTGTGACAACAAGTCGTGCATCTCTGATACTGTGCGCTTAAGCGCGTCGCCCCTAGAGTAGTGTTGGGATGGGTGACCTCCCAGGGAAATTCCCGGTGTCACTTCCTCTTAATATGTCATTGGGCCTGATTGGGTGTATACCCGGCTCCATCGTGCGGGAGGGTATTGGCATAGCAACTATTTAACACGATGAGATCCCTCTCCACCATCAGTTCAAGCTTTTGGTGTGACGGTAAGCCATGCAACTCTGATACCATGAAAAGAGTTTGTGAGAATCGAATCGAAACGAGGCACCACGAAGTAGTTGCACTCCAACGGAATCGTGAAAGCTCCAGCGATAGCAAGGAAAAAATTGATCAGTAATGGAAGAACTTGCTCAACAGAAACAAAGCTTGCATAGAGGAAAGACAGCGGAGTGTCTTGGCATGCTCATAAATGAATAGAAAAGGGGTACATATAGGGTGTTGAGTAACCCTAGTGCATGACACATATGAAACCCTAAACCTAACCCATGTGAGATGACCCTCCAACATGAGAGGAGGACACATAGGATAACTCACACTAACATGATTGTCTTGTGACATTGTGAGTGATGTCCCATGTATGAAACCTATTTTTCGCAGTCCATCTTGTCTTAATAGTTACTTATTACATTATTTTTGCATGATAACTATTGTTACACTAACACTAGTTTCTAGTCTACATTGTTTTCATGTGCATTGGTTTCTACCATGTACATCCCCTACCCCTTTAGGTAACTAATATCAAATATGCACATCAATATTCGATCTTCTCGTTTGGGTTGCCTTATCCTACTCTCTTCGCATGCACCCCAAACGAGGGGTGTATCATTTAGGTAATAAAATCATCCTTACAATAGTACAAGTTACATATTAGAGTATAAAATTACAGAATTGGTGTAGATGCGAAATTGTGAACTTTAGACATTATTTAGTCTCGGTCTCATACTACTATTTAGAAGGTTCTTGAGTGAAGAAAGTATTAATTAACCCCCATCTTTTGGCCATCTTGTTTTATTTTATTTCATCATTCCCTACCTCTTACACCCACATTCCCAGTCAGCTTTCATCACTTAGCGTTATTTTGGCCTTGACTGGGGTGCCCATGGGCGCCCTAGTCCCACCATGGGCGCCTTGATCCTTTTCACACTTTCTCGCCACTTTTTGGGTTCTTTCTAGCCAATTTAGATCTTTATCTTTTTAGTGGTCGGCCATTTCTTGGTTAATTACGAAATTAGATCAAGATAACCCTATAAATATAAAGTTATGAAACTATAATGAGGGACCAAGCACTAGTCACTACTGTCATCCATCTAGAGTTACATCCATCTATTACATCGAGATCACTTGTATCCACATAACTCCATCACAAGGCACAAGGCTATGTCTTCTTCATCACACACAACAAAGGGGGATGATTCTATTATATTCTATGCACACATTCTATTACATTATCTACATATATTTATTGCTCGCTACTTCACAAAGTATGACTCACACAAAAGCACCTAGGGAAAATTATGTGCGCACGCGTGTGCACACACACACACACACCGAACTACATTTGGGTACAAAATGTAGTGCTACACTCGCTTAGTAAGCCCATTTTTGTGGCAACCGAGGTCAATTTGACCCATTCATTTGCATTCTTCTTTTTATAAGGTTTTGATACTTCTTTTAGTCTTGTGTAGGTCTTTTATGCATCTTGGATTATCAACAACACGTGGCATAGTGCAACAAATCTAATGTGACACACTGCAAGGGTTTCGAACATCTATTGACCTATGAAATTCAATTTGGGATATTTTTCATAGACCAGGGCACCCATTCTAATGACCAGAGTGTTCGTAGGCATCCCACTTCCTTTCCAGAACTCAAATCCGATAAACAACCTAGATCCATCCTTTTCGGGGCTTCTGCATAGTCATTTCTTCTTCTAAATTCTCTAAGTAACTCCGTGTCACACAATCCCGTGAGCATCTTCTATTTAGTTGAGTTATTTTCTCTTCTCTCTTGCACATTAGGGTTTCTATTTTCATTATATTAGTTGTTTGGGTCATCTTTACATTTATTTACGTGTTTATTTACTTTATTTATAGTTTTTCATAGCTTAGATTAACTAGTCCATATATTTACATTTTAGTTAATCAATTGGAAACAACACAAAATCACATAATAACCTAGAATCGAGACTTGTGTCACAAACACATAGCAAATCCTAGTGCCTAGATCGGATAGTAGCGTTGGGTGCTTGTTCTTGGGGAAAACACATAGTTTCAAGAAGTTCACAACAAAGTTCTACAAGAATTGGTCACTTGAATCCAGCTTTCAAAATTCATTTTAATTTTAGTTTACATTAAGTTACAAATAATAACATACGGTGACATTCCATATGCATTGGCAAGTTTATCTTGGAAGCATCATGGAAGGAGAAAAAATAGACCTCTCTCCCCAACACTCTTATCTTTAGTGTGAGATCTCCCAAAAAACTTGTCCTTGGCGTGAGATCTCCCAAAAAACTTGCTCTTGGCATGAGATTTCCCAAAAACCTCACCCATTCTATGAAAAATTCAGTAGTATCTCCAAGAAAATTAAGACAATTTTTCTCTCTTTTTCCCTCTTATACATCAGGTGCAGACTTTCCTTTTACACACTTTTACACTTTTACTTACTTATGCACATGTTACTTTGATTTTTCATATACATAACTTTGACTACTCTTTTACTCTTCTTTTCGCAACTCATAATAGTAAACACATACTCTAACAACATGCTACTACGCAGACACTTCACATCTAGGGTCTACCTCCTTCTCCTAGTTTCCACATTTCGCATTACAATCACTTCACGCTTCACTTGTCCACTCGGCACACTATCAGCTACACTCTTCTCTCTGCCGGATCATAAGGTATGCATCTCGTATCTACTTTATGCTATCGATTATTCACTCAAAAACATAAAGTGGGGGAAATGTAGACACAAAATCCATGCACTTGGGTACATTTCTAGGTCATAGAGCATACTAATATATACATGAATCGTAAGACAGAAAACTAGTGATTGACAACTTCTTTTGAGCCTTTTTCTTTGTTTCTTATACTTTTATTGACCTTACAAACCCTACAACCCTATCAATATTTTACACATTTATCTTTATGGCCTTAGACACTAGTGTCCATTTAGGAAAGAAGCACTCAGTGCTCCTCCGTCCCTTTTGGGTGCTCCCGACCTTATTTTCTTTCTTCTTATTCTTTTGGGTCTCTTTTACTTTTGGGCATCTTTTACAACTTTGGGTTGGCCTTTTAGTTGTCAATTACGAAATTCAAACAAAGGAATTATATATATGCATAGTTATAGCTCCCAAATAAGGGACCAAGAATTCAAGCATTACCTATCATTACGTAAGAGTGCATTCAAAGGCACAAGATCACTTAAAATTCATTCATCTAAGACATCCATAAAAGGAACAAGGGCTGCATCACTCTGTATACACAACATAGGAGGGGAATTTCATTTAATTTCATCACACATATTCTATATAATGCTACATTCTAGATCTAGCCCGTTATAATTGTGTAACTTCCACAAGGGAAACCGTAGACGTAAAATCACCGTGTGACCTTCAGCGCACTCAAACTCTTGAGGTCATGTCGGGATAGCCGATGTGGAATGAATAGATGGCTATATGGAGTGGAATAGAGGGAATGTGTGGAATAATCGTAAAAGGGTGAATGTGGACAACAAGTTATCAGAAATATAATGTCCCCTACGTGCAATCGAAGGGATTTTCTTGTCTAGGGAAATAAAGGCCTCTCTAACTTGAACGTGTTTGATGATACGGTGAAGAATGATACACACACGTAAGATTCTATCAATTTCTGTGTGTGAAACTCTCTCAACTGGTTGTGGAATGCATGGAAATTTCCCTTCATTTGCCTCAGAGAAATTCCTAGACAAGGTCATAGAAAATGGATGAATAAGAACAAATGAGTGGGATATGGGCACTAGTTCCGCCTGTGTTGGTTCTCGCCAAAATTTGTAGACTTTTTCATCTTCTTTGTTAAGGACGTTAAATTGTGTAATTATGATGGGTGGAAGTTATGAAGATTGAAAGACCATAATCCAAAGACCCGTATCAATGTCAGTCTCAAGATAAGTTGTGTTTGGTTGAAAGACTCTAGGATGGTAAACTTCTTCTCTAGGTGTTTCTGGTACTTGAATGTTCATGTGTGCATTTGTGTGAATTAATTATGAAAGAAAACAACAAGCTAATCTAAATAAATGAAACTAAACTATGTTTTTATATTTTCCAATATAGAAGAAATGAAGCAATATCAAAAATCTAATCTAATTTAAACTAATTTTTTTGTATTTTCTGAACTTTCTGGAATAAAACAGAAGAAATGAAGAAATTGATTCTAACTTAACTAAAAGATCCTAAACAAATAAACAGTCAAATGTAACTATTTATTTGTGCAACAAAAGTATATCTAATCTATCCTAATAAAATAAAGCTTTTCCAAAATGTAATTATGGATGTGAATCCTCTATTTTGCCTTAGAGGCACGGAAGAAATCAAATCTTCTCAAAATATTTTCTTCCCTTGCAACTTCCTCGACAAAAGTAAAGAAGGATTCAATGGAGGTTTTACAAATGAAATGATATTACAGTTGATTCTAAATTAATGCAGAAGCTTTCCTCCGATAAGCTTCCCTTGCAAACCCACATGGATAGGCAAGGAAGTTATCTATCACCAGAAGCTTTACAAAAGAAATGAAAGCTACAATATTTGATCTATCTATTGTAACAATTGAAATGGAAATTATTTTTTACTCTAGTAAGTAATTTGTGTATAGATTCAAAATAAATAATTGAAGAAATAAGGAAATCCAATTGCAACCCCAACCTAGAATTTGCAGTGTTGAGGAAAATCTAGTTGTGGTTTACTCTTGTGTCCCCTCAGTTATCTTTTCCAATCTTCAATGTTCACGTGAGTCTAGGAAGTTGGGAATGTAGAAGAAGTAAAGAAGAAGACGTTGGAGCAATGGTGGCTTGTAAGTGGTCTGGTAGCAATGCAGGTAGAAGAAGAATGGAAGAGAACAGCTTCTTGGTTGTGTGGTCTCTAGCAAGATTTCAGTAGCATAACAATGCAATCACAATAAAAATCTTCACATTTTCTTCAGAAGAAGCATTGGTTTTATAAAACATAGGCTGGGAAATGGTCTAAGCCATTTGGTAGTAATGGGATGCCACATCACAATAAGGAGGGGTAGTTTAACTCTCAATCAATAATTAGAAGTGGAAGAGGAGGTTGATACGAATCAATCAAGCTTAAAATCAGCCAAATTGACCAAGAAACATGTGCTACAGGTGAACTTAAGTGAGTTAACACGCGTCCAAATCATGCCTGGAAATTCTCATCCAATTCACATAGAACTACCGGTCTACACAGAGCAATGGTTATACAACCGTCGCCCAGTAGGGTGGCGTGGTCAAGCGCACCATCGCTGCCTGTGCAGGGCAAATGGGTTTTGTAACTAAAGGAAAAAAATTAAGGAAAAATGATGCAAAAAGCCACGGAAAATAGGAAATGGCTAAGTAAGGTAATCTAAGCTACAAATATAAACTGCAAAGAGAGAAAGGGGCTCAAACACCTTTGGAAAAGATATGAATCATCATTGGGGACTTTTGAACCGTTTTTAGACAATGTAGCACGTGCAAATTTGGGTGCGTACATATTTCCCCCTCAGAGAATCGTTTTAGCCATGAAGAGGCGTAAAACGTAGAGTTCAAGTATGGCGTTTCCAAAATGGGGAGTTAGAAGTTATACCTGACACGCCCGTGCCAAAGTAATGCCATCCAAGCTCCCGTTACCTGCAAAATGCAAACAAGACTCAAGTGTAGATAGATATGAAATCAAAAGAAACACACTAAAACAAAATGACAAGAGGACTTACCATCTATGCGGGGAGAGAAGTATACCTACGCCAACGCTCCCAACTATGTGAGACACACATACTCAAAACGAAGTTAAAACAAGCCATATATATATATATATATATATATATATATATATATATATATCTAAAACCATCATTTTCAAATTCATTTGTACTTGCCCTCATAGAGAATTTGGAGCTTTGGACTACCTGTGACCGTTTTGAGCAAGGATATAGTCAAATCAAAGAGCATGATGTCGTGATCATGGCCCCATGAGTGAGAGATCCAATGGCTAAGAGAAAGGTTAGTATTTTGCATTTGTTTATTTTAAACCTAAAATGTGAAAAATTGAAAAATCTACACCTAGGGGGTTATTTTCACAAATATTTTAGTTAAAATGTTCCCTAGGGGTTGTCTAGGTGGGTTTGTCTTTTATTTTGTCTAAAATGATCAATTTTTTTATTTTTTTGAGTTTGTGGGTCATGGGGGATGGCTTGTCCGTTACGGACACAACCGCCGCCTGCCACAGGCAGCAAGCTTACGCAACTTACGCTCTACATAGGGCGGTTACGCAACCGCCACTCTACGCAGGTGATGATTGCATAATTGTTAAGGCAGAAGCTTGTTTTGACTAACTTAGATGAATTTTTTTGGATTTTAAGTTGTTTTGTATTATTTTTGATGAGCTTATGTGTTGAATCATGTTGCTAACTTTCTCTTTTTCTTTTTTTTGGTGAATGCGTATGATTCCTACGTTTAGTGGAGCCAAAGCAGAGAGTGCAAGTGACTTTCAGGGATTGTTTATCATTTTTTCCAGGCAGAGAGGGACTTGTTACATAGAGCGGCATATGGAGGATTTCACAGATGACATTAATAACACCACCAGTCATTTACTATGTGACTTACTGAGCTATTGGGATGTCAACCGGAACACTTTCCGGTTTCCTGGTGTTAGGGGAGAGTGGACCATCACTCTCGAGGATGTTCACAGGATTTTGGGTGTTAATGTGACTGACAAACGATTGAAATTAGATAGTGCGAGAGAATATATGCTTGGGGTGTGGACATTCTTGGAGCCACATATCATGACTTATACCACATTTTCATGCTACAAGGGAAGTCCCTAAGCCACCCTACTTTGGTTATGAGTTAGGTCTATGAGAGGATCATCCCCTATCAGAGGGGAGTTGAGATATCAAATCGGGGGCTAAGAGATCCGCGAGGTAGATAGTCATGGCCCCTCTCAAAGGGGTGCATCATCTTGTTGCTACATTGACCATATATGACTTCATTGAGGCCATACTAGGATATGATTGGGTTATGGGGTGATAACGGGACTACATTGATTGCTTGTGGCAAAGGTGGACACGATTACTTAGATAGACAACTAGGGTGGAAGGAGGAGGAGTTCCACAAAGACACCGGAGCCCTCCTCCTCCGTATTTAGGTTGTACTGCTTCACACAGAAGGGGAAGGAGGAGGAGTTCCACACAGGACATAAACAAAGACTAAGGGTGAGACCGGCAAGGAGATGGAAGAGGAGGTGGGAGAGAATACCGCTCATGATAATGGGGGATAGTGACATGGAGTGGTGGGTCACAGAGGATATCTCTATTACAAAGAGAGCGGAGGAAAAGGTGGAGAAGGAGACTCTTTTTCGAGGAATCACTTTCTCACAAGGGAGGTGGCGATGAGTATTATGTGATGGGCTGGAACGTTACCTCGGGAGAGGGTGAGGCTTAAAGCAAGTGCTTACAATGGCTCCACCACCATCACCTACACCACCTGACCCATCCTTGGTGCCGGGAGATCCGAGTACGTATATACTCTTCTCTCGACTTTATTACTTAGAATTGTTAGTGAATTACACGTTGTGTTTCTTTTTTTATTTTTTAATATTTTTCTAACTCAAAGATTGTTTTCTTTTACTTTGCAAACACTCACCTTGACGGATGCGAGACTTTATTCACCAAATCTTGGTCAACACATTGCTCATTCCCATGAGGGAGACTAAAAAGGAGCTTCTTGTGAACATGGGGCAGCCATTATAGGTCGGTCGTCACACTGATGTTTTTACACTAGTTTGGCGAGCCGCAGAGATCCTTTCGAGACAAGGACCAAGCTCACCGCATTCCGGTTAGCCTAAAGGATGGAGAGGTGGAGCCACTCCCGCAAAGTGAAATCATGACTACTAGCATATCACATGGTCACTCTCATCACTCAAAGGTATGGATGCCGACATTCACATTATGGGAACCACAACAGAGTCCTAGCCGTGCACCTTCTCGGGGTCCCGTAAGGAGGGATAGGTCATGGGCCTTTATTACTTCAATGTCATTTTGTGAGACATATATATGATCTTTTTTTTTTGTTCTCATTGTGATCATTTTGACCACACCTAGAGTCTAACGGCATTGTATACAGACTTGACTTATTATGGATATATATATATATATACACTTCTTTTTGTTTCAGTCATTCTTATGCAAGAGTTGACTCATTCATGGTTTATTTCGCTTGTGTACTCTTAGATGCTTAGAATTCTCAATGTTTTAATATGATTTTTGGATGCATGTTATGGATGATGATATGCTAATATAATGATTTATTTTTTTGTTTTGTTTCATATGATGTTTATGCAAACACAATGTAATGTCGAAACTTTGGTTTTTCAAGCAATATTTGATACTTCTTGTTTTTTTGGTAAAATGTGATGAATGTAATAAAATAAGAGAATGAACTCACTCTGCCTCTAACTCCACGCAACTAGTAAGATGCAAGGGATCATCATCACGAGCTAGAAGGTACGTGAATTTTATGATTTTTATGAATGGAAGTGATGAGAGAAAGACAAGATTTTAACAAAAATCCAATTAGAACCCACAACCTAACTCTACACACAATTTACTACATAGTCTAGAATGTGATTTACTTACAAGTTTATCTAGACTTAGATTTGTAGATGGCCACTCGATTGACAAAATCTAGTTTTAAGGTTTTAACTCTTTTGGAACATACACATCTAATTCACTTTTTTGGGATTTAAGATTTCAAAGCACTTTTTATTGAATGAATTGCTTACAACTTACTAACTTATTTGAAGAGACCCCCTATACCTTTCCCCATGCTACCAGTAAGAAGCATGGGCTCATCACCGAGGACAAGATATAGGTGAGTAAGGGAACTTCCCCATTTCCCAACCTCACGCTACTAGTAAGAAGCGTGGGCTCATCACCAAAGATTGGTGGGGCAAGGAAGTGTAGTTTTATTTGTAAATGAAATATTTTTGCATTTATTTGATTTGAATTGTTCATTTTTATTTTTATTTTTAACTTTGAGTTGTGCTTTTGGGAGGGAGAGCTTGCCCCTAGCCTCAACCCCACGTAACTAGTAAGATGTGAGGGCTCAACACCGAAGGTTGAGGTAGGCGAACAAGCGATCCAAGTAAAATGTTTAGAATGATTTTGTTACCAAAGATATTTTCTAGGAAAGATGTGACATCAAGAAGCTTCTAGAACAGACTATGGGAAAAGACACCTAGGCTAGTAGAAACTATGAGTAGAACCAAGTATACAAGCCTTGGTAGGATCAATGTCAAAATTATGTCTTAACTTGTCGAACTAATGAAATGATTAGAAATTTTGATGATAATATGGTGAATATTTGAAGAAGTATGATCAAATGTTTTGCCAACATTTTTAGAAGTTTTTGAAAGTTAATTTTTTTGATTACAAATTTACAAAATGATTTGAGATGAAAATGTAGTGCGGATGCAATAATGTACATGTGGAAATGCAGATGGATCATGCGTAGTAATGTTTCAAGTGAAGTGAGTTGACGGATTTGCAAAATTCTTCACCCTCTAATGTACACAAGTGATATGCCCCATTCTTGTAGTCCTCCATGACTCGATATGGGCCCAACCACTTGGGCCTGAATTTCCTTCCTTCACAGGTTTTTGACTATCAAGTATCAATACCAAATCTCCTACTAATATTTCATGCTCATATACCTTCTTTTTGTACTTTTGGCTCATCCAGTCAGCGTAGACACTATGTCGTTTCTCAGCTTTGAGTTGAGCTTCGTCGAGGGTTTCTAGCTCAACGAGTCATGCCTTGTGATATCCTTCTTCACCTAAGATGCCTTGTAATGATATTCAAAGACTAGGTATCTCAACTTCAAGTAGTAAAACCGCTTCAGAACCGAACACTAAGGAATATGGGGTTGCCCCGTAAGCATTCTTATCGAAGTTCTGTAGGCCCACAAGGCCAAAAATAGCTTCAAATGCCAATCATGTTTATTCTCCTTGACCATTTTTAGGAGAATGGATTTTAACATCTTGTTCATAGCCTTAGCCTATCCATTAGCTTGAGGATAGTATAAAGAGGTTGTGTGGTGGTTTATATTGAACTTTGTGCATAACTCACACACCTCTTCATTCTTAAAATACATTCCATTATCTAAGATAATGACCTGTGGGACCCCATACCTACAAATGATCTGATTGAAGATGAACTTTGTGATCACAGACCCAAGAACAGTGGTAAGAGGCATGGCCTCAACCCACTTTGTGAAATATTTTATGGCCGTAATTATGAAATTGTGGCCATCCATTGATGAGGGAGAAAACTTCCCTATCAAATCTAAACCCCATGTGGAAAAGGGCCAGGTGTTGTAATAGGTTGTAGAGCCTAGGTAGGTATATGAATCTCATGAGAGAATTCCGACATTTTTGGCACCTACACACATACTCCACAACATCATGCTCTAAGGTGGGAAAAAAATAACCCATTTAGTATATCTTGCGAGCAGTAGCATGCCCTCTGAAGTGACCCCACAGAATCCACTATGGGCTCCGAAGAGAATCTTTTCCGACTCTTCCTTGTCGACACACCTTAACAACATTCCATCAAAGGCTCTGCGATAAAGCACTTGTTCTATAATCACATATTTGGTGGCTATGATGCATAGTTATCTTCTTTGTTATGAGGTTTCCCCCTCAAGGTATGCGTGGTCCATAATGAAATTGAAAATGTCTAAATACCATGGACATGTGGCAATGGGAGGCCTGGCTTCAATGTAATACACGCACTCATCGAGGAAATCCAAGTCTACTAGATCTCCACCATCTAATGGGTTGTCTTCCAACCAATGTAATGATTTTTCCTTTGACGGAATTTTGATTGACAAAGGTTAACTTGAATTCACCCATTAGGGTCATGAAGCATCCAAATTTCTTGGATAAGGAACCCTGCATTAGAAACGTTTGAAGATGGTATGTCTTGACAATTACCCGTGTTTCTTGGTTAAGCATATAATGCCTTAACCATTTCGTTGCAAACACTATAACAAGGCATTCCTTTTCTACCTGTGTATAACATGTCTCATAGTCTAGCAAGGTGTGACTAATGAAGTAAACTACATGTTCACGTTTATCATCGTCTTCTTGTGCTAACATGTAAGCTAGAGAGACGTCTATAGCTCAAGAATATAGGATGAGAGGATGATCCACCTTAGGTGGCATGAGTGTGGGTGGTGATAATAGGAAACACTTGACTGATTCAAATGCCTTATGACACTCAGTCATCCAGATGTTATAGAAATACTTTTTTAACAATTTTTGATCGATGAATAGCATACGTTAAATCGTGTGTGAACCTACGGATTTCTCCAAGCTTCCCAAGAAAGGACCTAATGCTTGACTCGTTTATGGGCGGAGTCATCTCTAAGACCGCACATTTTTTTCTAGATCTACATCAATCCCTCATGAAGAGATGATGTAACCCAACAAATTCCCTCTCGTCACTCCAAATACACACTTCTCTGGATTTAATGTGATGTTGTATTCAATGAGACAAGATAGGATGATGTGAAGCACCTCAAGGTGATCGCAACAATTTTTTTCCATAGCTAGAAGATCATCAATGTATGATTCCACAATCTTGTGAATAAGATCATGGAATATATAGGTCATTTCCCATTGATAAGTAGCACCAGCATTCTTAAGACCGAACGACATGACCACGTAGTAATAAGTACCCCAAGGAGTAGTGAAAATGGTCTTTTTCTAATCCATCTCGAGATCCTAATTTTATTGTAACCCGAGAAACCATCCATGAGTGACAATAGCTCATATCTAGTTATTGTGTCCATGATAACATCGATGGAAGGTAACGGGAAATCATCCTTGGGACACGCCTTGTTTATGTCCTAAAAATCAATGCATATTTGAATTTTCCCATTCTTCTTGAGAATAGGACTATGTTTGATACCCACATTGAATAATCTACAGGTTTGATGAATCCCACCTGTAAGAGTTTCATAATCTCTTCTTTGACCATCAGAGCCACTTTTGGCTTCATAGGTCTTAACTTTTGTTTGATGGGCTTGGCATCAAGTTTGGTTACGATATTGTGGACTATAACTTGGGGAGAAATTCCCATCATCTCTTTGTAGCTGAATGTGAAGGATTTTGAATGCTCCTTGAGAACCTTCGTATGAATTTCCACTTCTTTCGAGTTAAAGAAGAACCAATTTTCAATATCTTAGGTCTTCCTCCTCTACTTCATAGATCTCAAGGCCTTTCGATGAGGAAGGACCCATCGTACGATCTCCAAAATAGGAGGAAGAGTGAGGTATGAGAGTGAAGCCCCTCTTATGATGTGCATGATGAAGGTCAATACACATTAAGGTAACCTAGTATAGCCTCATCATTCTCCGCATAATCTAAAGTGGTAGGCTCGTTCTTAGTCTCAACATATGCCAGATTGGATTGGTAGGAATTTTTCGAACTAGAAGTTCAACTCGGACTAAGACATTGAATTTGGTATCTTCCAAAGCTCTGTTTGGACAAAATAAGGAAGTGGAAGTAGCCATGGAATAAACTAAAAGGTTTTATTCATTCGGGTAGCTTCAATGGATATGAAGTCAAAACCTTTTCTTAAGTTAAGTACGACAGTCTTATAGAGTTGCAGTGCTCCGCTCTAGTCCCGTAAACTTCTGAAACTTGGTTAGTGACTAGTTGGGAATCACCCAAAACTCTAATATTGCAAGCACCCATTATCTTGGCTATAATGAGACCAAGAATAAGAGCCTCATACTCGACACCATTGTTCATGCATTCAAAATTGAGCTTAAAGGAAAAAGGCATAACCTTCCCTTCCAAGGAAGTGAGGCTCACCGTTGCTCTAGTACCAAAATGACCTTTCGCTCCATCATAGTTGAGCGTCTAATAGTTGCTTAGGAAATATTGGAATTTGATCATTTATAGTATCTTCTTCCTCCACTTCTGAGACCTCAACCATGCAAATCTCTTTAACTAGAAGAGAGTTGATTCCTAGAGCATGTCCTATGCCCAAGGAGTCAAAAGGGAGGAGAATAGGCAAGTCATTCTCCAACAACTCGAAAATATTAGTCATGGTTTCCATTGATACTATCTCAACAACAACAGTTTCATCTTTAGTTGCAACAACCCCTCAATTAAAATGGAGGTTTCCAGTTCATTATGGGAATTGGTTTAGACTCTGGTATTGTATCTTTAGGATTGTTCACTTGATTGGTGGGGAGTTCAAACTCGGTATGGACCCCAGGTTTCTTCTTTAAGTTGGCTAGGTGAATATAAAAGGCTTTGGGTCGCCCTAAGCGACGAAAAAATTCCCCAAATGTGGAATCTAACTTCTTGGAACAACGTGGAAGGGATTTCCTTCATTCGATGGATCCAAGGTTGGCCAAGAATCATATTATAGTTGGTTTCCCTATCTATAATATAAAACTCGGTTAGAACCGTCTTGGACCCAAGAGTAATTGAGATTACTATGGTCCCTATGGATGTTTCTTTGAGATTGTCGTAGCCTCTCAACGTATTTCTAGTTGAGGAACAATTGGTTTCCCCATAGCCTAACTTTTAGAGGAATGAAAAGGGGAAAATATTAAATTATGCCCCATCATCAATCATTGCACATTTAACATAATTATTATAGATCCAAACCTAGTAAATACAATATTGGGTCACCTCTACATGTCAGCTTGGCATCGATGGGCATATTACTGATGTCGAAGATGAATCCAACATCGCTACCTAGGAGGATAGACGTAAAATTCTATATGGTTGATTTATGCCTCCGACGGAGGGGTAACATTAATCAAGTGACCAAGACCCAACGCTTCTAACAAATCGGCTCGATGAGTAGGATATTTCTTCAACAAATCCAAGAAGGAAATGTGAGAAAAGGTCTTGGTTAAATTTGTAATCAGATCATATGCCCCTACTAGCTTTGGAAGTATTGGAGTGTCATCCGACATAGATGGGTAGATGGGAATAGGCTGCATTGAGTAATCACGGGTTCTTGTAGTTGCATTAATTTGAGGTTCAGTATCTAATTTGATGAGACCCACAATCTTAGTTTGTTTCCACTATCCAATGGAGGTGCTACTAGTGGGTTTGAAGAAGTGGAAGCTTCGTGGTCGTTATTTCCCATTGGCTTACCCTTGTTTGTGCCTTGGGGTTTAATTTTTCATTATTAGGAGGTGTAGGAAGAGGGTTGCTAAAGATCCTAAGAGGAGTGTTTTGAGGGGAAATAGGCCCCATGCTAGCATTCTGCGTTGGTGCCATAGGATTTTCCAAAAACATCTTGATGAAGAGTTTCCTTTGGTCCTCTGGTAGGCATTGTATGAACTTGTTACAGTCATGGAAATTTCTAGCATCATGCCCTTAGACCCTATGGAATCCACAATAAAGGTCAGGATCATAATCCTGAGGTATTTGATTTGCGTTCTGTTGTGGTCCAAAGTTTTGGTTGTTGTTTAACTATTGATTGTTGTAGTTAAAGTTCGGAGGCCTTTGCCCTTGGTTTTGATATTGATTTTGATACCCATTTGGGTATTGATTGGGGCCTTGGGCCTAAATTTTTGTGGAGGTGGAGGATGGTTGAAATCCACTACATTGATGGAAGGAGTGAAATTGTTACTCCTTTGATTATTTCCGTTCACATTGTTATTGACATTGTTTGCACTTGAAGTGTTAACAACATTTGGCTTCTTGGCTTGATCAATTACGCCATCCATTGTAACACCACGATTCTTATTGAGGACCTTAGGTCCTTGATTTTTGTTGGAATTTTTGGGGTAATTTGAATTACCTTGGGAGGGAGTGATCAGTCTCCCATTTGAACCGTAGGTCTTTCGACCGCTATCTATTTCTGCTGATCAATGCGGAGAGCACCCTCTAATACCTCTTCGTAGCTCCTAAGGGGAAAATTTTGGACTTCTTCCTTTGTTTCCCGGTTAAGGGAATGAAGGAATAGATCGCAAATCTCTATCTGATCCATATTGGGAGAAACTACCAAAGAGTAAAGTACTTGCCGCCACCTCTGAAAGAAATGGGCAACAGATTCATTATGCTCTTGTTTTATATGAAGGAATTCCCGATTTTTGTTCTTAACAAATTTTTCATGTCAAACGCCTTTATGAAATCGGATACGAGTTTCTTAAAGGAGTGTATGGAGGCTTCAAGTATCCTATAATACCAATCAAGAGTGATCCCCTCAAGGTTCTTGGGAAATCTTAGATAAAAATGCATCCCACGGGAGTAGCTCTCTCGACGAAAGATGCATACACTTTAATATGCGCATTTGGGTCTCCCTCCCCTTTAAAATTTGGCAAGTCGGAAGTAGTCATGGAAGAATTATGCTTCGGATGGTAAAATCAAGGGGCTCCTTAAGATATTCAACATATGTGCCCAACGCATAGGATTCTACCATAGATGACCCTAGATGGGGAGGTGGAGGAGGCATAGGAGGCTGATATGGCACAACGTAAACATTCATAGGGGCATAAGGCATCCCCTGAGGCTGAGCATATGAACTAGGAAAAGAATACATGTCCCCCTGCGGTGATTTCAAATACATGTGCAAATGCAGGGGTGCATTATTCTGGTACGGAGTGGTAGGCACAATACCAAGGAACGTCACACTGATAGTTGGGATGGTATTCAAGAACACACTTCCATCTAGTGCTTTTTGAGGGTATTCGTATGAGATGTGAGGGGCCATGCCTAACGTGCCCGATCCAAAGTGAGGAGACCTCTCGGGATAGGAACGCATGTGTAAATTAAAGGAGGTGATGGCATAGAAGGCACATAAATAGGATTGGAAGCATGGTAAGGGATCTTTCCTTTTCCAAGAAAAGGTGAAACACGAAATGACTGGGCAAGTTCCAACTCCCTAGCTCTATCTACCAGCATATAAATTATATCTCCCAAAGATGGTGTTGTATTTTGTTTGGGCGTATTTTGGGCCTTATTAGGAGGTAGAGGTACGTGATTTCCTTCCATAAATTGTTCTCTTGAGATCACCGCTCTTTGGGTACATTTTTTGTTGCAGGGGGGGTAGCAATATTGTTTTGAAGCAGAGCATCATCATACTCTTGCATCCTTTCTAAGAACAGGTCCATGGAATTGAAACACTCTTGGATTTTGTAAACCATGTCATGATTTTTTCATGAGGAGAGAGGTAGATATTGAATGGATCGACTACATGTTGACCTGGGGCCTCGAGAAGACTCGAGGATAGAAGCCTTGTTCTTTAGTGAGTGTCATATCGTTCGAGTTGGAGAATTTCAACTGATCGAACTCCTCAATCCTAATGATGTATTTTTTTGGTGCCTTGTGGAAGAGGAGTGTGAGGTGAAGGTAGATTGGAAGAATAATTGTCAGCCCACCCTGATAATGAGGGTGATTGTGGTATGCTGATTTGGCGGTAATAAGCCTCAAGACCTAAAATAGGTCTGTTGTAATCCTAACCCAACATATTCGGGGTATATGAATACCCACAAAATAATGGGAGAGGAGAAGGATGGATGAAAGAAATGAACAAAAGTGGAAATGAGAAATAACTAGTCTTTCACGTTAGGTTCACCAATTTGTATGACTAAAAATCACCACGTGACCTTCGACGCACTTGACCTCCCGAGGTCGTGCAAGACAACTAATTTGGAATGAATGGATGGCTATATGGAGCGGAATAGAGCGAATGTGTGGAATAATCGTAAAATGGGTGAATGTGGACAACAGGTTATCAAGGCAATCTAATGTCCTCTATGGGCACTAAAGGGATATGCTCATCTAGGGAAATAAAATCCTCTCTAACCTGAACGGGTGTGATGGTACGGTCAAGAATGATACACACATGTAAGATTCTATCAATGTCTATGTGTAAAAATCTCTCAATTGGTTGTGGAATGTGTGGAAATTTCCTTTGTTTGCCTTGTATAAATTCCTAGACAAGGTCATGGAAATACTAGAGAAAACAAATGAATAAGGAAAAATGAGTGGGCTATGGGCACTAGTTCCTCCTAAGTGGTTTCCGCCAAAAGTCGTAGATTTTGTTGGATTCTTCATTAAGGACATTCAATTGTGCGATTGTGACGGTGGAAGTGGTGAAGATCGAAATACCATAATCCAAAGACCCATATCAATGTCAGTCTCAAGATAAGTTGTGTTTGGTTGAAAGACTCTAGGATCATAAAATTCTTCTCTAGGTTGTTGTGGTCCTTGAATGGTCATGTGTGCATTTGTGTAAATTAATTATGAAAGCAAACAACAAGCTAATCTAAATAAATAAAACTAAACTATGTTTTTGTATTTTCCAATATAGAAGAAATGAAGCAATATAAACAATCTAATCTAATTTAAACTAATCTTTTTGTATTTTCTGAACTTTCTGAATAAAATAGAAGAAATGAAGAAATTGCTTCTAACTTAACTAAAAGATCCTAAACAAATAAACATTCAGATGTAACTATTTATCTGTGCAACAATATATCTAATCTATCCTAATAAAATAAAGCTTTTCCAAAATGTAATTATGGATGTGAATCCTCTTTTCGCCTTAGAGGCACGGGAAGAAATAAAAGCTTCTCAGAAGCTTTTCTTCCCTGCAACTTCCCCGACAAAAGTAAAGAAGGATTCAATGGAGGTTTTAAAATGAAATTATATTGTAGTTGATTCTAAATTAAGGCAAAATCTTTCCTCCGCAGAAACTTCCTTGTAAAACCCATAGGGATAGGGAGGGAAGTTATCTATCACTAGAATCTTTACAGAAGAAATGAAATCTATAGTATTTGATCTATCTATTACAATAATTGAAATGGAAATGATTTGCTACTCTAGTAAGTAATGTGTGTACAGATTCAAAATAAATAATTGAAGAAATAAGGAAATCTAATTACAACCCCAACCTGGAATTTGTAGTGTTGAGGTAAAGCCAATTGTGGTTTACTCTTGTGTCCCCTCAGTTATCTTTTCCAATCTTCAATGTTCGTGAGTCTAGGAAGTTGGGAATGCAGAAGAAGCAAAAGAAGAAGGTGTTGGAGCAATGGTGGCTTGCAAGTGGTCTGGTAGCAATGCAAGTAGAATAATAATAACGCAAGAAAACAATGCTTGGTTTTGTAGTCTCTAGCAATATTTCAACAGCATAACAATGCAATCACAATAAAAATATTCAGTCCATTTTCTTCAGAAGAAGCGTTGGTTTTATAGAACATAGGTTGGGAAATGGTCTAATCCATTTGATGAAGAATGTGATGCCACATCACAACAAGGAGGGGCAATTTAACTCTTAATCAACAATTAGAAGTGGAAGAGGAGGTTGATATGAATCAATCAAGCTTAAAATTAGCCAAATTGACCAAGAAACATGCGTTACAGGTGAACTTAAGTGAGTTTACATGCATTTAAATCACGTTTGGGAAGCCTCGACCAATTCACACGCTCGGTCTACACACAGGGCATCGGTTATGTAACCACCACCCAAGTAGGGTGGCGGTTGCAGACAACTACCACCCAAGTAGGGTGGCGCTCACGCAACCATCGCCCAGCAGCGGGCGCGGTTGTGTAACTCAAGGCCAAAACTTAAGGAAAATCGATGCAGAAAACCACGGAAAAGCAAGAAATGGCTAAGTAAGGTAATCTAAGCTACAAATATAAACTACAAAGAGAGAAAGGGGCTCGAACACCTTTGGAAAAGATATAAATCATTATTAGGGAATTTTGAACCATTTCCACCAATGTAACACGTGTAAATTTTGGTGCGTACAAAAACCTAGGGCATCATTACACAAACATACACATAGAACTACATGGAGTCTAAAATGTAGTGTAATGCTCGGCACTAAGTTCACTCTTCGGGTGATCGCAGGATCAATCTAACTCCACATTTTGCATCTTTTTATTAGATTTGATGTGGTTTATGGACATGTGCAGGTAGACAATTATTTAATAGGTTATAGGTACAATTGACGACCTTGGAGCAAAACTAGAGCGACAAAAAGAAACTAATAACAGAGCCCCTTCTACACAAAAGGACAAAACCTTAGCACCTAACTAGAAACTAGCACTCAAGTGCTCCTATCCTCCTGTGGGTGCATCCGTCCTACACATCTCTAATTCCTAGAACCTCCAAAGTGAGCCTTGACAACATTGCTTACAATTTATTTCAACATTTCTCCTATCCAGATCATCATCGATTCTATGAAACCACTAAGTCACCCTCTCTCTCCCTCTTATTTATGGTTTCGTATCATTACTTGCTTATTACTTATGTTTTACTTGTATATTATCACTTATCTATCATTAAATACAATAAAGTTACTCTTAAATAGGATTTAATTCAATTTATATTAAATTACCCGGTGGGTGCATAGGATGGCTTAGAGGATTGGTCCATAAATTCGTAAGGAGATAGAATCTAATGCATGCTTAAAGGTAGGGTTTGATCGATCGGTTCACCAAACGATTTAATCTAAATTGAATTAAACTCGAATTTTACGGTAACTATTGTAACAAATGATATTCGATAATTATGTATAGTATGCACAAACAACAAACACTCAATGATGTAAAACCCTAAGCAAATGAGAGGGAGAGATGACTTAGCTGATTTCATGTAATTTGAGTGTAGTCTAGATTGAGTAACTCACTGGAATAGATCGAAAAAAGTGTCTTCGGGGCTCATCAAGGGTTCTGGAACTCATAACTATTCTCGATAAAAGCACCCACATATGGACAAGAGCGCCCTAGTGCTAATGGTTATTTTGGGTGTTGGTGATCGTGTGAATATTCGAATCGCTTCTTTTCTCGGGTTGGAGGAGCTTCGTTGTTGGTTTCCCTTTGTCACTGCGGTTCGAATGTTAGATCGTCGGTCATACCTGTAACCTACAAAATCGATAGCTACCTGTACATGTCCACAAACCACATCAAATCTATTAAAAAGATGCAGAATGTGGAGTCGGACCAACCCCGACGGTCATCCGAAGAGTGAACCTACGATCGAGTGTTGTACTACATCTCAAACTCCATGTAGTTCTTCATGTTTGTGTGTGTAATGATGCCCTAGGTTTCCCTTATGCAAGTTAAACGATGATAATGGGCTGGATCTAGAATGTACCAAGTATGTAAAATGTGTGTGATGGAATAAAATGAACTCCCCTCCTATGTTGTGTATGCATAATAATGTAGCCCTTGTCCCTTGTATGAATGTGCTAGATGTATGCCTTGTAGTGCTCTTGTGCCTTTGTGCAAGCTTAGGTGATGATATATAATGCTTATAATGTTTGGCCCTTTATTTGAGAGAAGTAACTAAGTGTGTGTGTGTGTGTGTGTGTGTGTGTGTGTGTGTGTGTGTGTGTGTGTGTGTGTGTGTGTGTGTGTGTGTGTGTGTGTGTGCGCGCGTGTGCGTATATATATATATATATATATATATATATATATATATATATATATATAATTCCCTTGTTTGAATTTGTAATTGATAACCTTGGAAGGCCGACCCATATTTTTAAAAGGTGACCGAGAAGTAAAAGAGACCCAAAAGAGTAAGAAGAAGATGAAGAAGGTCAGGAGCGCCAGAGGGACAGGAGAGCCCGAGCACTTCGTCCCAACTAAGTGCTAGTGTCTGAGGCCATAAAAGATAAATCAGTGAAGTTTTGGCAGAGTGTAAGATATGTAAGGCCAATAAAAGTGCAATAGCTAAAAGAAAAAGGCCCAAAATAAGTTTTCAACCACTAGTTTTCTTGCTTAGGAATCATGTATACATTAATTTGCTTTAGGAGCTAGATATGTACCCATAGATTTTGTGTCTACGATTTGTGTGTGTGTGTGTGTGTGTGTGTGTGTGTGTGTGTGTGTGTGTGTGTGTGTGTGTGTGTGTGTGTGTGTGTGTGTGTGTGTGTGTGTGTGTGTGTGTGTGTACATCACCATAAAACTCAATTTATTTCAAATATGTCCATTATTCTAGTATCTTGTACTCTATAATATTCCTTTATGTAACTAGATCTTATTTATGGAGTCATTTATGTTTAGATCTAGTTATAACGTATTGTGGTTGTACTAAATTCATTTTTATGAATAAGGGAATAAAAAAATGTCCATTTTTATATTGTTGTAGTACATGACTTTAATTCTAGAAGTTTACGAATATGTCTTGCTTCTCTTTGTTAAATTTGATTCGGAGAGGAGAGACCATAAAAATGTTGGTCTTAAATATTTGACCCCAAACTAACAAATACTCGATGAATGTCTCTTAGTAAAAGAATAATGAATGAACTTTTACTTTGTAACCACTAACCTCTTTCCCTATTGAAAAAAATACTAAAACTCACAATGCACTCATATTTATATATTAGAGCTCTTCAATCTAATCCATGTTTACTTTAGAAGTGTCCTAGTAATCATGGTCATTAATTTTGAAATGAAGTTTGGGGCAATTTCAAGAAAATCACGAAGACATGGTGTAGACAACGTCCAACGGCCTCATGTTTTTCCATCTAAATATTTTTCAAGAAAGTTTTAAGCTCTAATTAGGGATCAAATATGAAATCTTCAATCCCCTTTGAATGCCTCTAAGCTTGTCATGAAGGCTAAAAAACTAGACTTACAATTTTTTTTTTTTTGAAAATTGACCATCAATTTTGAAAGGAAGCCAAATAATTTCAATTTTCAATAAAATGACCAAGCACTAAAATACCTCTCACACAAATAATTTATTTTAATAAATGATTAATTAAATGATGTAACATTGTTTCATGTTAATCAAACTCCTTTAGTTTTAATCCTCGATATATTTACCTTAGATATTTCTCACTTTAATACTACTTAATATTGTGATTCATGCTAACAAAATAAAAATATCCCAAAACCAATGGATAACATGATGCATATGTAATAGTTAATCAAACAAATAGTTGATCGATGTTTTATTAGTTAACATATTCATCTAAGGAGCCATCCAAGTTACCTCTTGAATTGAAGTTGAACCTATGTATGTTAATTTTAAACCCATCTTGAAATATTAAAAATGGATTCTTTGTTGCTTTATCACATATCAATTACTTTGTTGGATTATTTACGTTCTTCAATGCCAATGAAATTCTCAATTCATCGGTTAGTGTAAGTGTTTTCTATGGTTATATATAAGTAAAAGAATATGGCATCTCAATCATTTATTTCATGAAGTCATACATGTTCACTTCTTTGAGATTACGTGTGATATTGTTAATTTTTAGTGTTGCAATCTATTTGAATCATTTTTTTAGTGTTGCATATTCAAATTTAATGAAATTATGAAAAGAATTTTTGAAAATATATGTTTAAATATTAACACATCAATGTTGACAAGATACTCTTCACATATTTGCCATCTATTTCGAGTATAAATTTATTATCCTATTCTCTTCACATATTTATCGTATATTTTAAGCATAGAATTAATATCCCTATGATTTAGAATTTGCTTCAAGATTTGACAATAAGTGAATACATTTGAGAGAAGTTTACATAGTTGATTTTGAAGTTGTTACAAAATCAAAATGATTGTATTTTTTTATAGATTGCTAATTACAATTGTGAAGCATTTGAAAACATTTTCCACGTATGTAAATAGTCATTTTTAAAAACCGGATGATAGTCAAAGGAGATCACGTTGGTATACTCTTAATTTAGTTTAAATAGATAATAGATTGAATTTTTTATGAAAATTTAGTTTGATTTTTTTATATTGAAAATGATTTCATTCCTAATTTTTTAAAGTCAAAAATAAGATCTAAATATTCTTAAAATTTCTTATTTATTTAATTTAAATAAATGTTTCAAATTCTTATTACATTTTATATATTAATATTATTAAATATTTTTATCTAATTTTACATTAAAATATTTTTAAAATTATATTACATTTTAAAAATAATGTGGTATTTAACATGTCACTAAAAAAGGGTAAAACTTCACATTCGAAATAAAATATGGGGGCCCATTGGCTTCCATAAACCATGAATGAACATTAATTGACAATAAAATTATTTGGTATAGTCCGTAAGATACAATATTTGAGTAAGTACCTCACAAAAAGACACATGAATGGAACTTGGTGTTTATTGTTGGAATACCTAAGTCGGTGCATAAATATCTCATGACTATTTGTTCTCCACTTTATTCGTCTCGATCTTTGATTTTAACTTTTTCTATCCCGCCAAAAAAACAAATATTATATATCGTGAACCTCGTGATTTTGGCTTCTTTATTAGTGGCCGTAATGAAGCGAATGTTGTACACATAAAAGACTTTGTATGGTCTCTCCCACTTATATACTCCCTATGTCAAGTTGAAATTATCATGTGATAGTCAAATAGATATCAAATATAAACTTGTTATCAATTATTTATTTATAAATATTGTAACGCTCAATCCTAACTACAATTATTGTTGTAGAACACCTATTAACATAAGAAAAGGATATTTAAAAGTTATCGAAATAAAACATGTACAAGGGGAGATTAAGCCCTTGGCAAACTAGGCACTTGCCTAGGGATAGTCAAAGGGGTGCTTCAATCTAAAGATTTTCTTTAGTTTTACTTATTTTTAAAATCAATGGGCATTAAATCATTTTATCTTAAAATTCAATATCGATTGACATATTTATTGCTATTACTATATAACTACGAGGTGCAAAGAAGAATTTATATAACAACGAGATGCAAAGAAAATGAGGGTGATGGATGTAAGAAGAGTTTTATATAACAACGTGAGACAAAGAAAAACTGTTGTGTTTCATACATCTCCATGAGTTATTATTTAAGCTAATAGGAAATTTTCTTAATAAACAAAATTGAAACATTGTTTGGATATTATGATTAGTGATTAGTATGGATACATTACTATTTAACTACCACTTGAATTTTAATTGTTATATATATATATATAGTGAACACGCTCATGAGTTATTATTTAAGCTAATAGGAAATTTTCTTAATAAACAAAATTGAAGAATTGTTTAGATATTATGATTAGTGATTAGTATGGATACATTATTATTTAACTACCGGTTTGAATTTTAATTGTTATAAATAAATATTTGATTGATTTATTTGTTTTTTAATATGTGTTTGCATTTAAAAGTTCATTGTTTATTTAGAATTGAACTATAAGTGTTGTAAATTGAAAGGAAAGAATCTAAAACGAGAGGAGATTAACAAAATATTATAAAAATAATAACATAACTACATAAGAAAATCTTTACTCTATAAAAACCCAATGCCAAAAAAAACTCCAAAGAGTGGAGGCTTGATTCTTCTTACTGCTTATCTCTATATGTTGTTAAGCATTTATTGTCTTCTCAAAGTCTTCACAGATATCTTGTATGATAGAAACATTCCCACATACCTATAAAACTTGTATGATAACTTTTGAATTCTACTTCCTATCAAATGCCAAATACTAAAACACTAACCAAGAAGAAAGAACTCTTATAAAATAATGAATTTTGTTACAATGGCTCATGAGGGTGTATTTACACATGTATAACATCATGAGAGGCTCAAATGTGAATTTAGAAAGACTCGAAAGAGGAAGAGATGTCATCTTTTGTCATTACTCTACGTGTTCCTTGTCTTCATGCAAAACTCTTTGTGTAGAATAAAATAACTTCTTTAAAATCGTAGATTATGAAACCAACCCTAAAGTAACATGCATTACATAAACATTGCCTTACAGTATATGTAACTTCAAAATAATTGTCCATGCAAAATACAAACAATTTTATGAAACACTAATTTTAAGAAGAATCCGCTTTAGTTGAACTTCACATCTAAGGTGTGAATATCACCTGGATATGAATTTTGCTCTATAATGTTATGATCCTCATGTGCGATTTCACTAATACCTTGAGGTTTTGGTGTAACGGTTCGTTACATTTGGTATCAGAGCGACCACCCAGGTTCGAGTCCCAAGGATGGGTAGCTACATCGGCATTGCAGTGTTCACCCGGGGCTCGTATAGGGCAGGGTGTGGTCCCACTATACGGGCGCAAATCTAGCCCGGGTCCAGGCTACGGAAGCGTGGTGGAATGTTATGATCCTCATGTGCGGATTTCACTAATACCTTGAGGTTTTGGTGTAACGGTTCATTACATAAACTCATGTCTCATTTTTCCTTCCTCGTTCTTGATTTGAATCCTCAAAAAATAATACTTAAAAAGTGTTTCAAGTTACATACTTAATATTCTTGAAAAATTTGTTGGCTTAGTTGATTTTGTCAACACTTAATGATCTAATTTGATTCACACCTCCCTAATTGGGAAGATTTTGGTCCCTAAAATCCTAGTCCAATTCATCATGTGTGAAAATCTCTTTCCCACTTCCTTTTTGGATGCCACTTAGCTTTACTTAGAAATTTTCCATTAAACCCATTTCTTTTTCAAATTTCCTTCGTCTCTTCTCCTTCTACAAAACAATTTCTTTATTTAGCTTTACCGTTAGTAGGAGCAAGATTTCAAATGGAAGATAGAAAAGATATTCCTCATATAACATTTAAGGCTCAAGAGAAGTATACTTTTAACATTCATTATTGAATAAATATTCATATATGGAAGCACATCTAACTTAAAATAAATTTTCCTGTTTATTCTATAATCTCAAATAGACTATACTTGAGTAGTTTAAGATTATTAGATTTATTTTGGAAACTCTTCATTCTTAAATATAACCATACCTTGTCCCCAACATGGAACATATGCTCAACTTTGTTGATCATGTCATGATTTATACTTTACTCAAGTTTCCTATAACTTTTTTACACTTGGAGGTATATTTTCCTTGTCTTCTCTATGAATTTATAATCCTTTCAAACTTTCAAGTTCACTTTTTCATGCTCCATATGATATTTCCTTTCATTTTTTCATTTTCTATGTGATATTTCCTAACCACGCAAGTCCACATTATTTTCATTGGGACTTTGAGCTCCTCAATTTCACAACATCTCATGCCACACATAAGGACATGTGGTGTCTTCACGCATAAAATAATTCCATGTTAGATCACAAGGTCCAAGTGTCCCTTAGACTCCATAAGGTGCTCACATTCACACATCACTTCTAACACATCACATGTACCTTGAAGCATGTTGCATTTATTCAAAGATTTTGTTAGTTCTACACAACAACTCACAAACTCGCATCTTCTCAAAGTACCTAGCAATAATTTTCAACTTCCCAAGAGCTTCATAATGTAGAGTTTGTGATGTACACTAAATGGAACTCTCCATTTATGTGTCATACTAAAGCATATGTTAGGATACCTCATGTTAGAATTTCAACTCGCCACATTTATAAGAAGCTAAATTATGCCTTCTTCATTACATACAACTTTTACATTCTCCCACAATGTCTTTGCAATATTTTCACACCCTTCCTCAGCTACACATTTTTTCATATGTGCGTCTTTCACACTACACACTCTTGCCTCTCCTCCTTGACCACTCCTCATGAATTACCTTCGCCGTAATTTCTCCTTCTTTATGTAATTCTCCTTACACTTTTCTTCTCTTGCACACTTCTCTACATGCTCTTCCTTGAGATCTCTATCCATCTCCCTCTTCCTTGGTGTACTTTTTCCACTACATCATAGTCTCCTCCGAGAGTTTCTCTACTTTGGTTACCTTCAAGGAAAATTTCCCTTTCTTATTTAGTTCTTTTGTAATGGTACTCCCATTGTTATGCGCAACATTACTTGCGCACTCCTTTCCCTCCACTATGAATTTTACCTTCTTTAGTAGGTTTATGCAATCCTCCATGCGCTTATAGCCTATGATAACCATCTTATCTCCTTGGCAACCTCTTTTCCTAGTGTAATACTCTTACACATTATCATCTTTCTCTAAGTGAATCCTCTCTTCACCTCTTGCTCAACTCGTGAGCTCTCTCCATGTATTATATTTTGTGCATTCCTTAGTGGTACTCCTATGCATGTTTTCTCTTAACTCTTGCACTTTTCTCGTGTAATATTTGGTTATTCCTCTGTGCACGCCTTTTCTTTCCTTTGATGCTCCATTGACGCTTTCTTCGTGAAACACATTTTTACTCTTTGTTGAGCCATTCATCTTATTTTTATGAGCATTTCGCACCGTCGATGGTCTTCCTTCGCATCCTCCAATTTGGTCTTCACACCATTAAGGTCCTCCAATATTTTCTTCAACATCTCTACAACGATTACATCTGAATAGTCCCTTCTTCTTAGTGGCGTCTTTCCTTCATGTGCAAGATTTGGATCTCCTTTGTCTGGTATACTCTAGGATCTCTTCTCGTGTTCTCTACCTAGCATTTTTCCTTCATGTGCAAGATTTGGATCTCCTTTGTCTGGTATACTCTAGGATCTATTCTTGTGTTCTCTACCCACCTTTCTTATAGTGGAGAACACAATATCCTTGTTAGCTACCTCAAATTTGGCATTCTATCGCCTACTTTGCTTCCTTCTCATAGGAAATTAACCTACTCTAATACCACTTGGCATAACAGGGACTCTGCTCAAGAAAGATGCACACAAAAAGTGCATGATAAGTTATAAATTTTCTATTGATTTTTTAAGCCTTGATGACATTTACATGTAGTTTCTCTCTAAGAGCTTACAAATCATTGATGGAGCATTTTCAGATTGTATGGTGCCTCTCTAAAGACCTATCCTAGACTAGACTATGTGCTCACAAACACATTCAACAACCTCAACCTTGGATTGTTCGGCCTTTTGTTCCTTGTGTTGAATGTCTCCTCCTTTTCCCTCCTTCCTTTTTGAATGAACTCGTCCTACTCATATAATTGTGCCTTCTAGATTCTATCTTTGCATTAGATCCTTCTTCTTGCTTAGATTCAAATTTTAATTTGAGTTCATGAATGCTCTAAGTTATGTCAGTGCCACTTAGTTGTACTATATTGCCACACACACTAAGTCATTGGGTTTTTGACTATTAGGTTCTGTTGGATGTCTAGAATAGTCATTTCTAATTTTTCCATCATTTCTACCAACTACTTGTTAATTGTGCACTCCTCACTCACACTCTTCATCGCGCCCTTTTCTTCTTTTTTGCAGCAAGCACACTCAAGTTCTTTTGTCAACATCTCTCATGCACTTTTTAAGGGCATTTTGGGCCTTCTCTCATCCTTCGCATGTTTCCTCTGTAGTCTAATGTAATGTCCCTTTCCTAGACAAATAAAGACAGTTTGGGTTTTCCAACAAACCCTTCTACCAAATTTGCAACAAACTAATTTTTATTCAAACCCTTATCAATAGAAAATTACATTAGTATGATTTCTTGTTTTTACTTAAGAAACCCAAAGAATTAGAGATACCCACAAGGGGTAAATCCTTTAGAAATCCACTTGGCACATGAATATGGAAAAATAGTTTTTACAATTTTTCTTCACTGTCACCATTTTTAGAATGCTTTCCATGATGAAAACAAATCTGAAAGGGGATAGTATAAAACAAGTCTGAATTAAGACCAACTTTTTCATACATTGGATTGTAATCAAAATGTTACCTCCTTTTGCTAATTTAAAAGTAGGGATTTTTGAGAGATTTTCCTTGACAAAACCATTCTTGTGATTCAAATTTTCAAAATTAGTGGCACCATCAAAACCCTTATCGTAACTTAGAATGTTACAATTAGTTGCCTCATCACAAGCAATCTTCTTACTTGCATGCTCATCAACATATTTACCCTGAAAATCAACCTCATACGATAATGACTCAAACTTTTCAATACTTGGAAGATTGATAGGTGCTTCTTGGGTTGAATCAACTTTAATTTTGGGCACTTGGCATTCAACATGTAATGCATGTTCTTCCTTTGCATTATTAATACAAACATTTTGTTTATCAAGAGTCATACCTTTTTCTATTGAATATTCTTCTCCTTCAAATGACATGATGGAATCTCTATGGGTTACTTCCTCTCATTTTTTACAACTCTATTTTTCCTTTTTCACATGTTCCACCATCACAATTGGATACTTCTTTTCCTTAATTTTCTGTAGGTGTTGTTTTTCTTGAGTGGCTATCAACTTAGCAATTCATCACACCTTTTCTCGGGTCCTTATCACATCCTCTACAATGGTATGCTCTGTAGTTGGTATACTCGCATCCATTTTTTTGTTGATGGTGTTAGTGTAGGATATTATTTATCATTTTATTTATTTATTAGGATAATTCTTACACTTGTGTTAGCCCTACACTTGTTGGGTTAGCTTACTTAGGTGTACTAGTTGTGTGGAGTTAGCTTACTAGTTGTGTTGAGTTAGCTTCTCAGTTATGTGGAGTTAACTTACTAATCTTGTGGAGTTAACTTAACTACCAATATCAATTAGTGGGATTTCTTCACCACTAATCTAGGTAGTAGTTGCACTTCCCTCCTCCTATATGTACATCCTTCTTATCGAGTAATTCAAGTCATTATATTGTAATGTATTGAGCATTATGGATTATGATGGATTTCCATATATGGTATTTTAGCTCTTCTATTTTGCAAATCTAATGTGGTGTGTTATTATCATCTGAGATCATGGCTTGGAACAATCTTCTTATCATTCCTTTCATGGTATCAGAGCTATAGATTATGTAGACACCATCTCGTAAGTTTTTCTTCTGTGAAGGGGTTTATTATTTTCATGTATTCATAATTTGTTAACATTTTTCTACAACATGCATCTTTATGCAAAACGGAGTGTGCCATTGGATTTGGAAGGTGTCAAAACCCTAGAATCGATCAGAACTCGAACATGTTTTGAGACAGTCAAATCCAAACATTTTAAGGGTTTTTGGCACATTTCTCAAAAAATCGTACAATTATGTATAGACATATTTTTGACTCAAAAATTATATTAACTTTCTAGTTTTTTCAAGAAACTTTCTGGGTTTCTCTTTATTTTTTGATACAAGTGCCAGAAAAAGAGATATTTACAATCAAAGTTTGTATTAACAATTGTACTTTTTGGGTGCATTCTTTTATCCATTGGATATAAGCGTGTACCTTCTAGATGCATTCTTTTACCCTCTGGATATTTCTATTTTGGATGCAATATTTTATCCACTGGATGCAGATTTGTACCCTCTAGGTGCATTCTTTTATCCATTGGATATAAGTGTGTACCTTCCGATGCATTCTTCGACGCTTTGGATATTTTTGTTTTGATGTGGTCTTTTATCCAAAGGGATGAAAAATTGTACCTCTAGGTGCATTCTTTTATCCATTGGATATAAGTGTGTACCTTCTGGATGCATTCTTTTACCCTCTGGATATTTGTGTTTTGGATGCAGTCTTTTATCCACTCGAACACGATCCGTACCCTCTAAGTGCATTCTTTTATCCATCGATATAAGTGTGTACCTTTTGGATGTAATATTTTTTCCTATAGATATGTTTGTTTTGGATGCGCCTCTTTTATCCACTAAACGCAGATCTGTACCCTCTGGGTGTATTCTTTTATCCATCGATATATGTGTGTACCTTCCGATGCATTCTTTTACCCTCTGGATATTTTTGTTTTAGATGCGATTTTATCCACTTTGGACACGAGATCTGTACCCTCCGGGTGTATTCTTTTATCCATTGATATTGACGTGTACCCTCTCGAATGCAATGATATACCCTCTAGACATTTAGGTTTTGGACGCAGCTTTTATCCTTTGGTCGCAAGCCTGTATCATGTGGATGCACTCTTTTACCCTTTGGACATTTGGGTGTCACGTGTACCTTTAAAAAACATAAACATTAAAATATTATTTTAATAGAAAAACCTTCTAGAGCTCATATTTTTTTATCTCGTAGCTCGGATTAAGGTGATTTTGTTTGAAATTGTGTATTTTTTCAAGATATACACATTGGTGACATTTTTATACAAATATTTCAAATGTAAAAGGTATTGTTACTCATTGTAATATTTACATGCACTCAATTATAAAGTGCCAAATTTGGGAGGGTGTTGTAATCACTTGTGGACGTAATTTTGGTTGAACCCGACGTCCTAAACTTTTGGGTGTTGCATTCTTGTATCTATGGGTGTATACATTTATATCTCTCTTATTTGTTGAGATATTTTGGATCTATATTTTTACACTTTTTTGGACATGTTGACAGTCTCTCTTGTGGGGGAGCTATTTTGGTGAAGCCTAGTGTTAGTTTGTCAGTGTTAGAGTAGTTGATTTTGGCAACTCATACAAATCATGGTGTCACTTTACCCATTCAACAGTATGGGAGGGTGTGGTGTTGATATTGCTTCTTTGAGTTTCATGTCCTTACCTTGTTATCTTGGATTTTCTTGGATCGTGGCACTCATATTTATTTGGATCTTGTTTCCTTGTCTTGTTGCCTTGGTTATTGTTCTTGGATCGTGACACACTTATTTGTAGCAGTTGATCTTGCTTCTTCATATTTTGTGTCCTTGCCTTGTTACCTTGGATTTTCTTGGATCGCAAAGACTCCTATTTATTTCGATCTCGTGTCCTTGCCTTGTTGCTTTGGTTGTTTTTGATCTTGGCACACCTATTTGTAACAGTTGATCAAATTATGTTTGGTATTTTTACACTTTCTAAGATCACTCCATTGACAATCTTCTTGCATGGAGCTATTCTGGTGAAGCCCAGTGTTAGTTGTTTTTGAGTTCTATGATCGAGCAGTGGATTCAAACCACAATGAACACCAAAATTCTTCAACATTGTACGATTTTTTGGAGCCGAGCTTCTTAGGATATCTTGCAGTGAGATTTTTCTCTCTCTACTTTGTTATTACTGGTTTTGGGTACCTTACAATGTCTAATTTTCCCGCTTATTATACGTGGGTACCTCATCGCCTTGTTTCCTGATCCACCTCCTTTTTTCCCACCTAAGCTATGCTTACGGGAGGGTGTTAGTGTAGGTTATAATTTATCCTTTTATTTATTTATTAGGATAATTCTTACACTTGTGTTAGCCCTACACTTTTTGGGTTAGCTTACTTAGGTGTACTAGTTGTGTGAAGTTAGCTTACTAGTTGTGTTGAGTTAGCTTCTCAATTATGTGGAGTTAACTTACTAGTCTTGTGGAGTTAACTTAATTACTAGTATCAGTTAATAGGAGTTCTTCACCACTGATCTAAGTAGTAGTTGCACTTCCCTCCTCCTATATGTACATCCTTCTTATTGAGTAATTCAAGTCATTTTATTGTAATGTATTGAGCATTATGGATTATGATGAATTTCCATATATGGTATTTTAGCTTTTCTATTTTTCAAATCTAATGTGGTGTGTTATTATCATCTGAGATCACGACTTGGAACAATCTTCTTATCGTTCCTTTCAAATGGTAGATCATTGAATTTTATCTCCTATATGTGATGTATGTTAGACACAAAACCACACACTTGGGTATAATGGTACATTTCTAAGTCTTAAACGTGTACTAATATTCATATGATTCATAAGAAAGAAAACTAGTAATTGTGACTATCTTTGGCCTCTTTTCTTTGTTTCTTGTTTTCTATTTGGTCTTACACACCTTACAACCTAGTCGAATTTTACTTGAATTATCTTTTATGGCTTCGCACACACAAGTGCCCAAGCGCTCATGTCCCCTCTCCGGGCACCCCGACCCTTTCTCACCTTACTCACTTCTTTTGGGTCTCTTTTATCTTTTAGGAATATTTTTCACTTACGGGTTGGCCTTCTAGTTGTCAATTACAAAATTCAAACAAGGGATGTTCAAAATCAAGGACCAACAACTAAGCATTACTATCATCACCAAAACTTACATTCAAAAGGCACCTAAAACACTCCAATGCATCCATCTATGAATACACCCAAGGGACAAGGGCTACATACTCTACATACACAACATAAGAAGGGGAAGTTTATTATATTCCATCCACACATTCTACTACATTGTTACATTTAGCTACAACTTGCTATCAAGTGCAATTTGCAAAAGGGCATCCTAGAGCACAATTTCAACACACTCACCGGAACTACATGGAGTCTAAGATGTAGTGCAGTGCTCGGATGTAAGTTCACTCTTAGGGTGACCGCAGGGGTCAGCCAACTCCCCATATTGCATATTTATTTTTAGGTTTGATGTGGTTTGTGGGATTGTCCAGGTGAAATTCTATTACAGAGTTACAAGTACCTTCGGCATTTAAGGAGTGACTCTCATGTGATCAATAAGAAGCAACAATGATGACCTTACGACATAGTAAAAACCAAATTCTGATCATTTACGTAGTCACAGACACCCAAAAGAGGTCTTCAACGCCCAAACACCCTTGTCTTTCCGTGGCGCCCATGTTTGACCTCATTCCCGCATTCTAAAATTTATTATGAGTAGTAACAACACTCTTCCTAGCCTAATCAACACTTTTCCCAGATTCGCTTAGTCCCGGAGTGCGGAAATCAGCTAAGTCCTCTCTCCTTCTTCTTTGCTTAGGGTTTTAACTGTTACATCGTAGATTGCTTGTGTCATTTCTTCTTTTCAAAGATTTATACATAATTTTGGTTCAAAGTGACTTCTGCAATATTTAGATTTTAATTCAAATTAAATTAAATCAAGATGCACTCCCTTTCTACTAAACTCTTAGTGCAACGGTAAATGGTGCTTTCTTCTTCACAATTTCTTGTAGCTGTAATTGTTCCTCTTCCTCCTTCAACCTTCTTTTAACTTTTCTAATCATATCACCACCTTTTGAATGGGATCTATCTTTTCTTATCTTTGTAAGAGCTTTTCTCGAAAAAAAATTGGTCGATTAGTTGTCCTCATGATTCACAGGTTGGGAAGATCATTGCTCGATACCACCGTAATCTCCCTTTCTTGGACAAATAAATACACTTTAGATTTTCCAACAAACCCTTATACTAAATATGATGCTAAATCTCTAGATTTGCATAAATAAATAAAGCAATAATTAATTAAAATCAACATATGAAATGAAAACTACGTAGATAGAAACCAAATGTAAATAGAATGGAGCAATTTCTATTGAATATTAGAGGGAATTTTATACAATTGTTTGCTCCTATAATCATGGAGTCAAGTCTCATCACCTTATCCCCATATCTCTCCTCTAATCCCTAGTCTTACTCCCACATATCTCTCCTATAATCACTCACCACTATTCTCTCACATATCCCACCAATATCTCCACACACAATTATCTATGTGAGTTGTTCTCACAACTCACTATTACAATAATCTATATGAGTTGTTTATTACAACTCATTTACATTTATTTATACTCTCACACTATATTATTAATATGAGTTATATTAACTCAATATTAATAATTTACAAATTAACTAATATCACTCAAACTTACTAATGTAATATAAGAATATTACATTTAACTATTACAAACAATAATGTGAGCACTAATCCAAAGAATATTCCTAACATTCCCCCTTAGTGCGAACATGGGTGAGTTCTGTCTAGTACCTGCTCATGTTCTACAATCCAATGGTTTTCAAAGAGTACCATCAACTCCAATAGGTTTTCTAGTGGAACCATTAACCACTCTATATGTGATTTTCTAAGAGATTCACAAACTCTCAAATTGGTTTTCTAGTGGACCACCAACCACTCCATAAAGAACATACATGTTTCCCCACCCCCATCTTTACATTCAAGGGAAAATATAAGAAATATCGCTCACGCAGGAGCTCACTTATTACAAGAGTGAACATGAATAAATTGTCTATTCTTATTACATCACACAATGAAAATTAAACACACAACAAAAATAAATGCCACAAATTCATTGTGTGGCCCCTTCACTTTGGGCTGGCGAGAGGTCACTGATTAACCTCCTTCCTCCATCGTGATGATGCTAACTCACCGAATTTGTCTTTGAGGCTCATTTTACAATTCTATTAGGTGTCGGTTTCAACCGATAATGCACCCTTATAATAATAATCAACTTTATATTTATCCAAAATAATAAAGCATATCAGATTTTAATTGTTGGAAATCAGTCACTATTTTTTTACAGAATAATTAGAAATGTCAGAATTGTTTCCACGATTTCTCTTAAAATACAAAATGGGTTTCTGTAATTTTTTTACAGAATTTTCCCATAATACAAATAAACAAACCCAAAAAATTTCAGAAAATTTCAAATCTGGGTTTTTGAGAAAAATACGAATTACCATTCGTTTTTTAAAGATCAAAATCCAGAAAATGGCGACGGAAGCTTCAAAACTCTCAGATCTGCATCCTAGAGGCTGATGGTTTTGTCCTGAAATCACTCTCATAGCTTGTCCTTTCCTGCTCTGATACTAGATGATGCTAAATCTCTAGATTTGCATAAATAAATTAAGCAATAATTAATTGAAATCAACACATGAAATGAAAACTATAGAAGATAGAAACCAAATGTAAATAGAATGGAGCAATTTCTATTGAATATTAGAGGGCATTTTATACAATTGCTTGCTCCTATAATCATGGAGTCAAGTCTCATCACCTTATCCCCATATCTCTCCTCCTTATCCCCATATCTCTCCTCTAATCGCTAGTCTTACTCCCACATCCCTCCTATAATCACTCACAACTATTCTCTCACATATCCCACCAATATCTCCACACACAATTATCTACGTGAGTTGTTCTCACAACTCATTATTACAATAATCTATATGAGTTGTTTATTACAACTCATTTACATTTATTTATAATCTCACACTATATTATTAATATGAGTTATATTAACTCAATATTAATAATTTACAAATTAACTAATATCACTCAAACTTACTAATGTAATATAAAAATATTACATTTAACTATTACAAACAATAATGTGAGCACTAATCCTAGGAATATTCCTAACAAAATATGCAACAAACTTAGTTTTATTCAAACCCTTATCACTAAAAAAGTACAACATTCTGATCTCTTGATTTTACTTTAAAAAACCAACAATTAGAGATACCCAACAGGGGCAAAGCCTTTAGAAATCCACTTGGCACATGACTATGGAAGAAAATAATTTTTACAATCAACAGATGAATTTATTTATGAACTAAAATTAAAAGAAGAATACAACCAATTGTTTAATGTTAGATCTACAAAGAGATGGGTTGTAGTTTCTGTCCTAGGGTAGATTAGGGCCTTGTGCAAGCCCTACCACCAAATGCACCACCCAAAACCCCTACAACAACTCCCACAAGGGTTCGATCCACTCCTTAGAGGGTCAGCCAGCTCTAAAAGACCTCAAAACCACTCTCAAAATGACATCTAATTTTGTTCTCGCTAAATGATAGTTGCTCTAATTGATATAAGGCTGAAAATATGATCTCTTGTGGATGCCCTAGCTTCCAACCACTAAAATTCACCTTAAATTTGTGCCCTAGCTTTGATTAATCTAAAATGAAGCTCAAATGTGACCTTTGTATGAAATCACCAAGGAGAAATTGAGGGTTTTCATCCCCAAAATTTATAGGCCAAAGAGGGTTTTTGTCCTCGGTAGTTGGATACACAAGAGGGTTTCCTTGTCCTCAATAGTTGGATACATAAGAGGGTTTTTGTCCTCCTATGCCAAAGTTGGAGCAACAACTTAAACTCTTCATGAAAATTATCATAATAGCCAAAAGATGCCCAAATGACCCAAACGACCTCCTTTTATGTTTCGCATGATTCATTTCCCAACACAAAATCCCCAAATGAGACGTCCCACTTTGGTATTTTACTTTATTTAAAAATAAAGTAATACTTTACTTTATTTCGATAAAGTAATGCTTTTATTTCTTTTTTATTTTATAAAGTCACTTATTGAATTAATGATAAACATAAGTTCTTATAATTCACTTTACTTTTGCTCTTAAGGTAAATTATTAATTTATTTCCTTTTTCCACCCCATCATCCCATAGGAAAATACTATATAGGTTAAGGGTCTTCTCCTGCATTAATCTTGAGAAGGGGACATTACATCTAGTTACCTCACATTCTTCTTTTCATCCTTCTACGCCTCTCGCGCACTATACTCGTATTGCACATAACTCTTTCACAATTCCCACACACCTCTAGTCTATCTAGTTGAGCCAAAACCCCACTACTCTACCAAAATCCTACGTGCATCGCTACACACTATTCATTTGCACTTGCTTTAATTCACAAGCCTTTCACACACTACTATGCACCCTCTTCCTTTGTGCACTCGCACATTGCATTCCTTGTTGATAACTCATTTGTGCAAAGTACTTTCGCACTTCCACTCAATCACCACTTGACTCGTCATCCTTTTTCTTCTTGCTGCGTGCTTCTCCTACCTTGTGCGCATCCATCCTTCACCAAAGTTATGCAAGATTTCCCTAAACCTTGGATGCTCCTGCATCACCGAGGCTTAGAGAATAATAAGATTAAGGAAGTCAAATTCTTGCCATGTTTTATGACCATGCGAAGCTCCTTCTATGATGCATCCGTGTTAAAGAATCTTCAAGGCTTCTTGTCCTTCACATATTTGTATAATCCATTTGGTAGTGTCAACAAAATGCCTTAACACCCAATGTCTAGCTATTCTAGCCCTTTGACATCCTTTGAAGAGACAACTCCCAAGTAACTCGATGAAATCCCTTATCAAATTTAGAACTCGGCCATAAAAGTCTTTGACAACCTTTACAAGTTTTATATGACGCTTGAAAAGGTACCTAGTAAACGTGGGCGGCTATGAGAATATTTGAAATTCATTTGCTAGAGAGAGGGGTTTAGGTAGTTATTTAGTAGGTAAGTTTTTCTCAACTCTTTCAACCATTTATTGCGATATATAGGATGACCTTGGAATTTAAAAGGGATACCCAGATATTGGAAGACTTCGCCATGTTAAATCCAGTTCAAGTGGTAATTGCTTAACCAATACGGAGGGGGCAGAAAGAATTGCTTATAAAACTATGTCTTGTACCGTTAGATGCTACACCTATAAAAGATTACAAGTCACACTTCATTGTCCACTCTAATTTGAATGTTGTTCGTACAAAATTGATATTATAACGAATACGTAGTCTCACTCACATGTTTATTTAAGGCTTCCTAGTGTATATTGGTTATTTCATACACACTAGAGAAGTGGGTCGAACCAACAATAAATAAATAAAAAAGGTAATGCTTGTGATACAAGTGAAATGAAATGCAAAAACATGTTTTATAATGCTAGTGTGTCTCTTGTTTAAGATTTACTCCATTAAGTTTAGTGGATCTCTTTCATAATTCTCTTAGTGACTTCTCATCAATCTGCTTCGACCTAATCTCGAAATTAAGTAATGGATAACCTAAATTAATCTGCCCTATAATTGGAATTTGGACTCCTGAAATCTGTCCTATATTCTCCTTCCCAACCGGCAGCTTCATAACTGAATACGACCAAAAACAAACACTACGTACCGAAAAACAAAAAAAAAAAAACACCGTTGGTAAATCCCACAATTCCCATGGAATTCTGGTACCGTACAGCTATGCTTCTACACAGGTGAAAAAACCATTATTCCGCTGCATGTGGCTACAAAAAGGGCCAATACACGGATCTGGTTAATTTCTACAGGGCCCCGGTTAGTTCGTTTCCCGGCACAGGGAATCACCGATTATGACTCCCGCACCGAAATAAAATATATGTGCCTTGAAATAGTCAGTGCTAAAATCCATCCATACGCGTTTCCAGATCCATCGGAATGTCAGATTAACAAAAATCACAGAGATCGGTTGTCCTCTTTCAATTCCTATCATTCATGTCCCGCTGCTTTTTCTAACTTTTTCGATCGCACCCAAAGCAATTAATTATATGATGAACTGGGTTTGATTTTGTGGAGCACAGACAATGGGAAAAATCATAGTGTGAAGTGGGTGTGGTTTTCCTGATTTTGGGGCACGATGAAGAAACCGCATACTTGTGGTGTTTGCAGGTACACTGCCTTGTGTCTCATGTTCTTCGCTTTCACAGTTTTGTGGCTTCGTAAAACAGATAAATATCACCTGGAAATAGACGCGGATTCGGATTCGGATTCTGAAAGAAATTATGCGACCCGGTCGAAGAAGCTGGAGATCTGGGAAGAAAACCAGCAGCAATTGATAGAGGACGAGCTGCCGAGAGAGACGGATCAGGACGACGACGCGGATGAATGCGAAGGAAGACGAATGTATATCTACGATCTGCCTCCGGAATTCAACACCCAGATTCTAGAACTTTGTGACGCCTACGAAGCCTGGACCAATTTCTGCGAGCATGTGAAAAACGACGGGTTCGGTCCCAAGACGCACCGCCGCTCAAAGAGCTGGTACAAAACCGACATCTACATGCTGGAGCTCATTTTCCACGCCCGCACCCGCCACTACGATTGCCGGGTCGTCTCGCGGGCCGAGGCGGATTTTTTCTTCATTCCTTACTACACGGGCCTGGACGCCCTGCGCTACCTGTACGGGGACGAGGTCGAAAGAAGCCACGAGCACGGTTGGCGGGTCGCGCAGTGGGTCAGGGAAAAGGGCGGCCCGTTTTGGGAGCGGAACGGCGGGTCGGATCATTTTGTGGTTATGGGTCGGCCCGCGTGGGACTTCAATCGCCCGCCCCGGCGGACGGGTGGTTGGGGAACCAGTATTCTTGAGCTGCGCGGCATGTTGAATGTGACTAGTCTGGTGTTGGAGTCGCGGGCGTTTCCGTGGCAGGAGCAGGCGGTTCCTTACCCGACCGCCTTCCACCCGGCCGGGTCGGCCAGTCTCGCCCTCTGGACGACCCGGGTGAGACGGTCGCCGCGCCCGTTTCTGTTCGCCTTTGCTGGTGGTGGCGGTACGGGTGCTACGCCAAATATTCGGCGCAACATCCGAATGGAGTGTTTCAATAACTCTGGTGTGAGGGTCGATACCGGGTTGTGGTCGAATTGTTCGTTCATCTCTTGCGATGATGGGAGCTGCGATTACAATCCGGGATACTTGATGCGCTCCCTTATGAAGGCGAATTTCTGTCTTCAACCGCCGGGTGATACGCCCACTCGCAGATCGACTTTCGATGGCATTGTTGCAGGGTGTATCCCTGTTTTCTTTGAGAAAGAGGGGGCTTATACCCAGTATACATGGCATCTGCCCGGGAAACCAGAGGACTACTCTGTTTTGATCGACAAGGATGATGTGGTCTTCGGATGGGTGAAAATTGGGGAAGTTTTGGGGAACATTTCGAGGGCGGAGGTAGCTAGAATGAGAGTGAAGATTATTGAATTGATACCGAGAGTTGTTTATAGGAAGCCTGAGGCGACTGGTGTGGGGTTTAAGGATGCTTTTGATGTTGCCATTGAGGGAGTCTTGCAGAGGATTAAAACCCAGAAAAGGGGGATAATAACTACTGTAAGCCAATAATAAGAACAGACATACAGTAACCAAGTATTCCTCTGATATATTTTGTTCCCTTTGTCTTACTCAACAGGTATAGATTCTTATGATTGTCAATCAATAAAAGATCGATGCAAGAAATCGATTTTTTACTGCAATGTGTTTGTGTTTTCTTTTCTGTACATAATGAAATGGGACAGAATTTTGTCTGGGTCATCTGACATTTCTCAAAACGGGGATCAATACACCACACGTTTCAAATCAATCTAAATTTAAGATAAATGTCTTCATTTTAGATCCGTTCATGGTCGCATCATGCATGGCAGGCAGGGGAGTTTTCACATTAATACAGAGTGCTGTGTTGTTTATATCAGATCCTTAATAATGTGTACAAAACTCCTCCTGGACTTGAATAAAGAATGACACTCTTAATACAATTATCAATGATGTGTATTAAGTTTTACATATTTGAATATACTTGGGTTAAGTGAACTATAAACTAGCAATTGCACATGAGTTGAAAATTACGCCGAAGAGGATAATACTGTTAGTTTATTGGATTTGTAATTTGTACTGAAGTATATGTTATCTTAAAATGTTTGATGTTTGTGTGATGGGAAGGAGAGAACAATGTAGTGAGTTGCGACTGCTATTATGCCTTGACATATGTACATACGTTGTTGCAAAGTTCTTATTTCTACGAGTATGTGCGCAAAAGTGATCTGATCATGTTGAATATCCGTTTGTTTCATTTGATAGAACAATCACAATGGCTCTTGAAGATGACCGTGTTTTCTGTAAGTTGTAATTTATGATATTTACCAAAAATATATCACATTTCGTCATTTAATCGAACACTTGGCTTTTATCTACTAAATCTCCCATTTTGGCATTTAAATGTTGCCCTTATGCTCAATTCTTGAATTGGAATTGGAAACTAATTCACTAAGGATTTCAAAATTCAACAATTCAATATTGGGAAAATGGGAATTGAAATTGAAGTCCTCACTTTATATTGTTGTTTCCGTTGATGTTGGCATGTTAGGTGAAGGGATCAATAATGGCCAGAGAGATGGCATCCTGCCCAATAGGTTTGATTTTATAAAATTTGCATATTACCCTAGTGTATATACTACAAATATATACACTAGGTAATAAAATTGAAATTGAAGTCCTCACTTTATATTGTTGTTTCCATTGATGTTGGCATGTTAGGTGAAGGGATCAATAATGGCCAGAGAGATGGCATCCTACCCAATAGGTTTGATTTTATAAAATTTGCATATTACCCTAGTGTATATACTACAAGTAAATACCCCATGGTACAAGCTCACTTTTTAACACAACCTTTGCCTCTTGCATAAGCTGATTTAGTCACACAATTCTATGGAAATGTTGTTCACTATATATAGTATTTGCTATTGGCTAACAACCTCTCAAATAAAAATAAATAACATGTGTTGCTGAGAAGAAAAAGCCTTCCAATTTATAAAATTGAGCGAAGCTGAAATATTTCAACAATCCAGACCAAATCAAAAAGGCCTTAGGCAGCTTGAAAGTGTGTACTTCATGGAGGTACAAGTAGCATAATTCCTCAAGAGAAGTGGATTGTTAGGATTAGCATGCAACATCTTCTGATAGGAAGCATCACTACTATTAAAATTAGATCGAGAATCCCCACCCCATGCTCCATAACCACTTCCACCAGAAAGCCCACTTCTATATCCATTCTCAAATCCTTTGTGAGTATACATAGAACTCATCTCACTTTCACCTAGGTTATTGCAGATCAAAGAATCCACTCAATAAGTGACTCCAAACTCGATTCCTTGATTCTCCATCCATGTGACCAAATCCTGAAATTGTTGCTCAGAACTCTAACCTTGGCCAATTTGGCATACAAAAAACATACAGATAACGAGTGTCGTCGGGATTCCATCGCCGAAAAGAGCCTACGGAATTTGACGAAGTACCATTATTTTCCCACAACCTCATTGTCTCCGTTGCTAAAAGTCCTCAAAATGAAGAAATCATTTTTGTTAGATTTCAACTAATAAAAACTCCAAGCCAAATACAGAGAGAAATCCATACTTTTCTTCTCTGGTCTTGCTACATAGTTCCTTTGAATGTGTTTTCTACCAGATCCACACTATCTCCTTCAAGGTTGGTGCTTCAGAAGGAATTCAACTTTCTCCTTCTTTCTCTATTTTTTTGTTGCAACAAGTGTCAAGTCTTTTTCACATGGGCAACCTTGAAATTTTGATTATAAAAACTACAAAACAAGCCTCTCTTCAGCAAGGTCTCACCCTCAACCACATTTTCCCCATCTACCTCTACTCCTAATCACAAACCCACTGTCTGTTTTGATTCTCCCACTCATAAAAGAGAGGATCCCTATTCTAAATCTCCCATTCTAGCAGTTTGGAAGGATGTTGATAAAGGTTGTGGAGTCCGCCTCTACACCTGCAAATTGCATTTTCTGAAAAGGTGCCAAGGCCTTTCCAACACACCCAGTTTGTGCATATCCTGCAATCATTGCAATCAGTTTGTTGTATTGAGCTTATGAAACATAATGTTAAAACAACTATAAACCACAATTTTTAATCTTATAATTCCCTCTACAATGTATAAAATCTCAAGAAAATTGAAGAACCTCTTAAAACAACAAAATTTCCCAAAAAAAAAAAAAAATTTCCTCACAATTCTGAACCTGAGGGTTTCTAGGATGGAACCATGCCAAAATCGGGGCTAAAAACCACCTGGATTTGTGATAATAATGCGACAACAATCAAAAGCGCTTGCCAGATTTTTTGAACATAAGTACAAAAATGAATCCTCAGAGCAATTGCTCTGCCAACTACTGTAGTGGATCCACCTTCGCTTCACTGTGATCTCCATTATTTCTTCGCTATTTTTCTCTATCTCATGCTCCTAGAAAGGTATATCTGAGAGTGTTTCCATGCAAATATATATACATTGTGTATATAGCTACCAAAGCTGGTGTGCAATTTTTATGTCTTTTTCTTTTGTTTTCCGTGTGTGTTTCTTTGTTGTTTATTATACACTACCCAATAGGGAAATCAATACTTTCAGACAATAAATTTTAATAAATTTATAATTATCTAGATGCTACAACAAATCCATAATTATGGAGATTGAATGCCCAGATTGGAAAATTCGCAGATTTTAAGTTCCTCGTTCATTTACACATTTTATGTATAGTGCAAAATACCATAATATAGGTATGGAAGTTTAGAGTCAAACTTGAAAATCGAAGTAGAGATCAGATACATTAATATTTATAACCCAAATTGGTTGTTTCGATTAGGATGCTTCATACAACTAATCTAAGTCAAGCAGAGCCTTTTTCCCTCTGGAAAGTCCTCAAAATGCCAGTCACTGAAGATGTCTATATGAACAACATGACATCTTGTTAATCTGGGGTATCAACATCCTAGGTTTTAGGATTTCTGCTGACTCCAAAAGATGATGATGATGATGGTGGCACTGGAGTGACTTTTGTCTTCAATGTGATTTCCGCACAGCAGGATGAAGATGACCATGATGTTGTTGTGGGTTCTTTTTGTTATAAGAAGACCAACAACCACCTTCAGATCTTCCCCACTTCTCCTCATCTTGAGAGTGAAATGAGTAACTCCTTAGATCGGAGTGAGTTCTTGTTACATTTTGACAGGTCAAACATGTCAGACTCATGGTTGCAGAGTATATGAGATGGTTCACCAAAGATTGTGCCTTCAAATTCTACAAAGCAAAAGACATGTACAGATCTTAATGGCATTAAGACAAGTGAATAGGGGGCCGGGGCATTAAGACAAGTGAATAGGAAACAAATCACCATTACAGATTGTTGTTCAATTCAGTTATATACATGATCAAATCTTGGCACAAAGAAAAGCAAAAAAATTACATCATGCAACAAAAGTCATGCATACCCACATCACAGATTGATGGCCTATGGCCTTCTAACAAAAAAATGTTTGTAGCCTGTAAAGGCCTACTGCAAATATCCAATGTCTGCATTGCCAACCCAAAAGAAGCATGGAGAAAAAAACTTCATTGAATCAAAAGGGCTTAGATTTCAGCTAATAAAAAGGCCCAAAACGGGAAGAATCGACCTCTTTCTCTAGAATTCCACAATGCCACAAATAGGAGTCCAATTTTTCCTGCATACTCTTATAATAATTGGGCCTTTCATAGACATCTTTCCTACTTGACGCCACCCTGTGCCCAATATGATATCTTTCCTTCACTGGAGTTTGACTGTGCATATCTGCAAGATTGCAACTACAGAAGGAAATGATTTCTCTTATTACGAAGTCAAGAATGGCCAATAGGATTGAAGATCATATACAGTCCAAAAAGTAGATAAACATTGTAGCCAAAAAAAATTTAAAGTAGAACAATCAGATCTTAGATATTATTATAGGAAATATCTAAAATCTGTAGATATCTAAAATAGTAAATATCTAGGACTGTAGAAAAATATCTAAAATCCAAAGACTCTGCAAAATTATGACCTCATAGAATTTGACACTTTCCAGCCAAGGCATCTTCAAAGGTGGACACCTATCAATGAATTACAAGGCAAATTAAAGATTGAACAATAAGATCAAGGCGTTGAATAATAATATTGATGAATTTAAAATATGTTTTAAGTATATCTAAAAAATTGAATCTAGGGTTTTGGGAAAAGGGTGACGATGTTTCTTATGAAAATGATAGTGAATGGTCAATTAGTTGAAATAATTTAACACTAGCAATCGTACGTGAAGTGTACGATGGAAACGCTGGAGGAGATGGAGTGAAGAATGATAAAATGAGGAAGTGAAATAGAGGGGAAGGATGAGGGGAGATGAAGAGGGGGTTTGATGGAGAGGGAGGACACAGTGTTCCAGTGTATGGTCTTTATCTTGCACGTATTATTCACGACGGTGCAATATGCATTTGAAGAGGACAAACTACAAAATGGGGAAATTTGAAAAGGTTACATGTTTGAGACCCAACTGAAATGATTGCTTGTTGGAGCACTTTGTAGCTTCCCTTTTTAATTTAAAGATGGTGTAATTATCACGAAATAGGAGATGCACGAATAGTCATCAATAATTGAGTTCCTGCAATGGTAGGCCAAACATGTATGGTGCAAATGTTGTATATTGAGACTCCATTAATCACGTGAGTGCAATTTGAGCCTAAAGTGCCGAAAATTAAAAATTACCGAAAACTCAATATGTTAGTAGGTCAAAACCCATCCACATTGCTCTTTCCATTAAAACTTTGTAGTCGATTTTTTTAGTTCTAATCCTGAGTAAATAGGCAATTCAAGAAGAAACATTAATAATTAAACCCCTCCAATGATTAGTCATATGAGCGATAGGTAAATGTTATCTCTGGCTATAGGTCGACTATTTGAAACCTAATCAAAATCTTGTTTCTTAGCCTCAATATGTGCTACGCGTTTGGATCCTTTTAGACGCATGACAAGCTCACTGGGTCATGTCACTTGAGGCACAAGGAGAGTTTCTATGCAAATGGACACATTAAATTAAATCTTTCTTTGCTGTCTAATTTGAAATTGTTTTGGTTTAGTGATATTAGTCTTGACTCCTCCTTTCTTCTTGATCCAAGTGTTGATACGTGCGCCATTTTTGAGTACCTTTCAAATGAAAAAGGAGGGTAAATGTGCAAATTGTCACTTCGAAAAAAGGATTTGAGCCAACTATAAATATAAATGAAACAATCAAAATCAAATAAAATGAAAGTACTCTACAATAAATTTTCAGTCCATAACATGCAATAAACAAAACAAATGAATAATTACTTCAATCAATATTGAAACCCACCTGAAGTTCCTTTAGAGACAACACTCTCTTATTTACCACAGGAGAAAGAGAATAAAAAATATCATATTGCTACCTAGCTAGGTGTTGCAGCTTATCCTTCAAAAAAGTGAAAGAAGAAGTTAAGAAAAATGAAAGTAGAAGTTAAAGAGTTGCCATAAATAATAAAAATTGTAATTAAGTGCTTGTAATCTTCACACATACTCTTTTATCAACCTCATTAGTTATCTCTATATTTTATACAATGCATTTTTAGAGTACTAAGATTTATAAAAACATTTCAACAATGCAAAAGAACACTTCCAAGATTTGGGCATTCTTTAGGACATGTTGAGGGATTAAAGAAATGTCTGATGGCAATGGAGTGTTAAATATTTTGAATGCTGGTGGTGGTGATGATATGAATGCTTTTCCTTTTGAAGGCTTCTGGCTAAAGGAAAATGAAGATTTAAGAGATCCAAGTCACTCAGAGCATCTACGGATTTGGCCATTCTCGAGGCCTTATTGAGGGATTGAATTTAGATATGTAAAATTATTAAGTTGTAATACAAGTGTTGTAAGCTTAGCAATCCATTGGAGATCTGAATTGGGAAATAAAAGTCACATCCAACCATTATTCATTTAACAACTAAATCCTTCAGAATATGAACTTCCCCGGTGATTTATAGTAGAGAAATATTGTGCTATAATAAAAAAAGATGTGTTATACTTGTGTGATTTATGGTCCCATAAATTTAGCATGCAACCAACTACAAAAATGACACAACTCACTAATTTGGGTATGATCTCGCCTAGAATTTCCGTAACTAATAGAATATTAAATATATATTTAAAACACTTGACTTGTAATTTTCATGATTCAAATTAGATGGGTATTCTAATGAAATGATTAAATGGATAATGTAGGAAAGTGATGATGACCCATCTCTGTGATGATAATTGAACCAATGGAGTATTGACTATTTATTGAAAATATTGACGAACTATTATCTGTCTTGATAATTGAACTAATGGAGTATTTCAATGATTTAGCCAAGATAGGTATTCAAAGGAAATAATGAGAACCCAAATATTACAAAAACTCAACGTGTAATTTTTTAGGATTCATATTAGTTGGGTATCATAAAGAAATAATTAAATGAGTATTCTAAAAAATAATGAGGATGCACCCTGAGGAGCTTCTGCTGGATATTGCTCCAGAAAAACAACTTAGAGCTGGTAAGTTTCATTGGCATACATTATGCCCAGGATCTTGTCAGTTTAATTTCCCACCTACCATTTAGTAACACGTGTTACAAACTTTGTGCTTCGGTATCAATATAACTAAAAACACCAAACAAGTTACTTTTTCATGTCTATTCAATCCAACATTGAAAATGAAATGGATAGATATCTTTGCAAATTAACAATGGGCTTGTGCTTGAATCTGACATCTGTGTTGACTTTCCATTCTATCAGCTCTTTACGAACTCTATCGAAGCTATTTTGTTGAGGCTATGGTCTTGCTTTTAAATAAAAACCCAAAACAAAGCAATGAAATTAGCCGAGAATTTCATATATACAAATAAGACATTTTACATAACATAGAAAATGAACCACCTTGTGAGTAGCTGAAGAAATCACGATGAAATAAATACCAACAAGATTTTATGGGAAATAATGTAGAAAACACTGCAAAAATATCGCTGCAAAATTTTAAAGCTTCATTTACAACACAGGATGAGAGTATGCTACCAAATGTGAATTTATTGTGTTAGACAAATATTCGTTACATTTGGAAAAACATTATGAATGCTTCAACAAAGCTATTCACTCTATATCCTATAATCTTTGAAGGCCATGTGACCATATTTCTTTCAAGCATTTTGTCAAACATTTCACATACCTTTACATGCTTCCCCATTTTACATACATATCTATCACTAGAAAGATGCTTCAACATTTTGCAATGACATTGAAGACTGAGTACTAATACGAATAATGAGAACCCATAAAAAATTATAGAAATAACAGCTTACGAAACCTTGCATAATTATAGTTATGTACTGTTCAAATCATTCAAAGGCATTTACGAAAGGTTGTATCTATTGAGATTTTCATTTCTATTGATAATCTTCCTCCCTGACATGCAAAAGTTGAATCGACAATATGGGTCATAAAAAATAGGCAAGCAAAATTCCAATCCACAATCACTAGAGAATTGGGGTACAATATACACAATTAATTGTATGAAAGGCTAGAGTGCTAAGCCAACAACGATGTGAAATTTTAAAATAAACTGAAATTTTCACAATTGGGAAATGCCAATTCATTACACTCTGACATATATCATAACAAAGGCTGACAATGTGCCAAATATTGTATCAAAGGTTTAATAATTTAGAAGATGAAAACATACAAAATATTAGATATACCAAGGCCCAACCATAAGGTTATGATACTCCAATAATAAGGCCCGCCCAATTCATTAGACTTAGACATATATCATAACAAGGGCTGAACAAAGGCTAATGGTGTGTTGTATATCATATCAAAGGCTTAGGAATTTAGAATTTGAAAACATACAAAATTCAGATATAATAAGGCCCGACCATAAGGTTATGATACCCCACTTGATATGACTTTATAAGTTTATCTAAGTTTTTTATTTTGGGAAAAACATCAGCTGCAGATAATTTGATTGTTAAATTTCCTTAGAAAGTGAAAATATTGAACATGTTCAAACAAGAATAGTTCTACCAATTTATTTCTTGCTTTTGGAGTCATACTCTGTTCAAGACCCAAATAGAAGTTGGCGTTATCAAGGCAATGAAACATGAGGTGAAGACGGAAATGCTGTTGAAGTTATAGATGGTTCATCTCGAGTTACAAGAAAGTTCACCAACAAAGCGAGTTGTCATTCTAACAAATGAGGAAGGGGGTGAGCAATATATGGATTTCATCTTCAGTGTGCTTGAACCAACAAAGAGTGAACTGCGGATATGGGAACACACTCAACAAGGCATTAATCCCCCTACCATATGGATACCACTTAAGGTAGTAACATGGAGGTAATCAAAAGACTTGCTCGCAAATGTTACCTGTTGTTGAATGCATGTTTAAGGGATAGGGCATTGAAGAAAGTGGTTGAGCCACTCACACCAATTGAGTTGCGCCATGTTCAAGATGATTTATCCTTACATTGTCGAGTTGAGCTAGGAACATAATATAAAATTACTCCTCCAAACATCTTTCACAGGGACGAAGCCATAAATTAGATATCGACTTCTGTCTTCTACACACTATATAGCAAAGCGGTCAAAACGATAAGTGTGACGGTCAAAGGTAAAAGATAAGCGGAAAAAAAAAGTGACTCCAAACCCTAACCCACCCACCAAAACCGTAGAGCCCCAAGATCAACAAGGAGATATCTCCATCACCTAGTCACATGCTTGATTCCGACTCATTTAAGTCTTAGCCTACACATTAAATAAACTAATAACTGGATACCCTGCAATATCGAAATTACCTTCCAAAAGATGCCTAATTGATTGAGAGGTCCACTATTAAGCAGCTGATTATTCCAACTAAATACAAATCCATTTTTCTATTTCAAAATATGAATCTACAATGTATAGATCCATTTTTCTTCATAACATAATCATTTTACTCACTGTGTAGGATGTCCCACAGACTTCCGTTTGCCATGTAATCATAAAATAGGAGAAAACTAATATCCATGCAGACTCACAAGATTCTGATGCTTGATGCTTTAACTCCCTTCCAATTGGGTGATTTGTCAGGATTGCCTGACCTCTGGAAATATGTGCATACACCAGTTTTAGAATGTGTTCCCTGCCAAGCTTCAAACCTGTTATGTCCTAATAAACACAGATTAGCGTTTGATATCCGAGTCTAAACATACCTGATATGGATCCCGAGTTATGAGTGTCAGATCAAGTCAAAGAGGAGATAAAAAGAGCTTTAAATTATCAAATACATCCCTTCATATTAACAATATATGCCCCGCAACATGCAAAATTAAAAATAGAAAAACTAAAAAATATATACCCCGCAACATGCAAAACTAAAAAGCAAAATGGCTAAAAATAGAACAACCGTCATTTAGGCCATCAAATTTGACATAGTCTCGTGAATATCCACAAAGCCCTTTCCCATGAGGGGTAGGCCT